>JAEMHR010000225.1:0-24694 GCA_016490725.1 Amphichorda felina | reverse complement strand
CCCTCCCCCCCCCCCCCCCCCGTTCCAACGCCGCCTGGCATAAGGCTATTGTAGGGCAATCTTTGATACAGGGAAAAAATAATACAGTAGAAAAGGTATGTGAAGCTGACGAGCTCCCTTTTGCACTGGCACACCACCAACTACGTTCCTTGCTACCTCCTCACCCCCCTACTGGCAACAACAACAGAGGTGTTCTGAGAGAATGCCCGGGATGCCTATCGCCGGTACAACTCAGCTCGTTCCCTTTCACGGTCACGCTCGCGAGCCCGCTCGTGGTTCGGTGACCGACTACGGCTGTGTGTGTGCCTATCACGCTCTTGCCATCGGTCATCTCTCGGAGGACGCGGCGGCCGTCTGTCGTCTCTCGGCCGCTCGTCTCGACGACGAGACCCTTCATCGTCTCCTCTATAACTAGGTATGTAGGTGTCCATGTCGCCTGCGGCTCGTGGAGGCCCGCGGCTCCGCGGTCCCCGGTCCCGGTCTGGGTCGTCCCGCCCGGGTGGTGGTCGGGGAGGCGGGCCCCTATCCCGTTGCCATGCTGGCCGTCGCTCGTCGCGGAAGCGCCCGCCATTGGCGCCATTCCTGCCGTAGCCCTCACTATTGAAGCCAGCGGTGGCACCGTTTGCGTCGGGGCCGAGGCCGACAGTCCCACCCTTGGGCGCGGGAGGCAGGTTGGCTTTGCGATCGTGAAACTTTCTCCGGTCGAGCTCGTGGCTCTCCTCATATGTTGGAATCTCGTGCGGCTGTAGGGGGAGTGGCGTCATCTTGAAGTAAGGGTGTTCGAGGGCATCAACCGCGTTCAGCCGCGTCTTCCAATCTAGTTTCAGGAGATCCCTAAGCAAGCTTATTGCTCCTGGGCCGTATCTGCGGTTCTGTGTCAGCCTGTTGATCTGCCATCGAAGGATCTCGAGGCTCCAACTTACTCTCGAAAACGGTTTTGGAGATTTCCCGGCCGCGGGCGAGGAGATAGATGTCTACCACCAGGGAGGTCTTTCCAACCCGGCATGGTCTCGTTAGTTGGGGATCCCATCAGGTCCCAGATGAGCTCAAGCTGGTGAGCATCACTCTCGCCAGACAAAATGGGCTTCCCGACGAGCATCTCGCCAAAGATGCAGCTGATAAGCCAAGTTAGACCAGGTCGACAATATAGATAGATCCTAGGTACTTACCCAACACCCCAGACGTCAATTGCCGTTGTGTACTGCCTGAGCTGCAGAAGAAGCTCTGGGGGTCGATACCACCTCGTGACCACAAGGCCGGTATAGTCTCGACTGCCTTCGCCCATCGGTTGCCCGGGTACGGGGGTGTGGCCATCGTAGTGTCTCGCTAGGCCAAAGTCGGCAATCTGCAGAATACCCTGGTTATTGATGAGCAGGTTGGCTGCCTTCATGTCACGGTGGAGGATGTTGCTGTCGTGGAGGTAGCGCAGTCCCTGGAGGAGTTGCAGCATGTAGCACTTGATCTGTGGCTCCTTTAGATGGACAGATGGGTTGTCCAGTAACCCCGACAGGTCGTGATTCATATAAGGCATCACCATGTACATGATGGGCTTTTTGCGCTTGTCGGCTGGGGTGAGCTGTGTCAGCGAGTATCCGAGCATCGCAGTTGATGGGGCGGCCTACTCTGTTTTGTCGGGTGCTCGACGGCCATATCTTCTAAGCGGACAACGTTCTTGTGCGACAGAAGCTTGAGAAGTTTGATCTCGCGCAGGGCTGTGATGGGGAACTGGATCAAATTTGGTCAGACGGGTTGTGCTTCTGTGTTCATCTCGTGGCAACCACGTACGCCATCCTTCTCGTGATGCATGATGATCTTCTTCAAGGCGACGTCGGCGCCGGTCCGTGAGCGAGCGCGGTACACCTCACTGGGGGCGCGCAAATGTCAGCATAATCCCACATATTGCACCGGCATGACTGGAAGTCTCGTACCCAAATGTTCCCTCGCCCAGCTTTCCCTGGAGGTCGTAGTCGGTTATGCGCGAGCATCCGTGGAATATGCGTCGGGGGCGCTGGTGGTTGAGGCTTGAGGCGCGCGGCGAAGTGCCCTCAGGCGTCCGCTCTGGGCCCTTTTCCATGACGGCGCTGTGCAATCTGAATATAGATCAAGCACGATGCGGGCTGATGAGGAAGAGATGCGGGCGGAGGGAAGGGGGGACGGCTTCAAGACGTGGGTTGTTGGGGTGGCATTGCCTCGCGGATACCGGGGGGTTTTGTAGGATTCAAGAGCTCGATATGGGTCGCGGTGGGAGTGGCTGGGCGGATGGTGACTCAGGGCTGAATGGGACGGGCAGGGAGGCTAAAATTTGGTCGGGCACAAGGTGGAATGTGTATGTATTGCGGCGGTTGTCGAGGACAACGGTGGATGAATGGATTTGTTGAAGTCAGTCAACCTTCCTACTAGTAGTGGACAGGCAGGGCAGGCGGGCGCGGACGGCAGAAACCTAAAGTCTGTGAGCCTGTGACGTGAGGTCACCACGCCAATCGCGTCCAGGTGCCAGTAGTTAATTAACTGCCATGGAGGGAACCAGGCGGTTGCCACAAAAGGGCGAGACACTAACACAACTGTGGGCATCGTATTCGTACGTACATATACCGATGGAATATAAATATAGTCCTAGCATTAGCCATTAGGCGCATATCATACACGAATACATATGAGTATATATAAGCATCAAGCAATTACACCTGCGAATAGGTATAAGAATATGCACACGCACACCACTGTAATATAGATAGTGTCTCGCTTTTTTTTTGTTACCCGATTGCCGAATTCCACTGAAGCGGTGCAGTGAAGGCGTCGCCTCAGCGCCCTGAGCGCAGCACCATTGCTGCCCCTGGGCTGTTACAGTGAGTCGGTGGCCCCCACCGTCAGTGGGTGTAGCCCCTGCACCTCTAGGCCTTCTTGGCGGCTCTGGGAGATGTGGGAATTTGGCCATCTGGAATCCAAACGCCCATCGACAACTGAGCCATCTCCATGCCCCGAATCGAGATGCGGCCCTGGTGCACGATGACGTACGACCTCGAATCCTCGGCTGATGCCTCTTCTTATTTTTGCCCCTAGGTCCTTGCCCGGACGAATAACACGACATCGCCGAGGCCTGAACCTTGGGCAAGCCACCACACTGGCCTCATCACTCACCGAGTCGCTAGAGTCTGCGAGTCTGGAGCCCTTGGTACAGACTACCGAGTGCCACTCGGAGATATTGTGCGGCAATGCTCTCCGGGAACATCTGCCCCAGTGGGCCACTTACGTATTCTCGGCTGAGCATCCCGAATACTACTAGTTAAGTGTATCGCGCGACAAGTGTCGCCGCCCAGCGCCCCTCATGGAGAGGTTCCAGTAGTACTTCTTTCTTGCAATGCCCAAAGCAAAACAGCGGATGCTAAGGTGCTATTGCTTTATTAGCTAACCACCTAAGGTAGGTCAGCACTACCTAGTAGTAGTAGGTAATACTATGCTGCGTGGCCCGGCCACCAAACCAACCGTCGCTACCCGGCCTTGTTCCACCCACCACCCTTATCCAACATCCGAGAATATCCAGACATCTAGTGTTAAGTGTCAGCTGGGATACCAGGGTTTTCACCGGCCAGAATAAACTGGTGGCATCCCACAGGATGTTGACCTTGCCCAATTTCCAAAGGTGGACTCTGCAACTCTTCTACGACATTTCTACGAATATTTCAGCGGAATTTGGACGGAAGAGAAATGAGACAAGAGCATCTCACCCCAGCCATGGGGCAACACCTTGATGCCAGTCTCCCCGAGTCTCGCGTCTTGATCATAGGCACCGGAGGCACTATCTGCATGCAGCATGGCCCTGATGGCTTGCAACCGAGCCAGGGCTTCATGGATAGCGCCATGGCCCCTAGGCCTTCCTTCAACGACATGTCCAGTCCCAAAGGTGAGTCTCCCCCAGCACCACTGGCTTCCACCAGGGCACCGAACTAACACTTCCCAGCCACACTCCAGGCCGTCCGTGGAGGCAAGCAAATCTCCATCGATAGCTTACGGACGCCGCCCACATCTTACCAGCGCCATGTGCGCTACGCCATGCTCGAGTTCGACCCGCTGCTCGACTCGAGCTCCATGAACGCCCACGACTGGGCCGCCATGGCTATGGCCGTCAAGGACAATTATCATCTCTTCGACGGCTTCGTCATCCTCCATGGCACCGACTCCCTCGCCCACACCGCCTCGGCCCTCTCCTTCATGATGTCCAACCTGGGAAAGCCCGTCATTCTCACCGGCTCCCAGGCCCCCATCTTCGCCCTCCAGTCCGACGCCGTCGACAATCTCCTAGGCTCCCTCATCATCGCCGGCACCTTCATTATCCCCGAGGTTGCCCTCTTCTTCCATCATAAGCTCTACCGTGGCAACCGCACCACCAAGGTCTCCTCTGCCTCCTTTGAGGCTTTTGCCAGCCCCAACTGCGAGCCCCTCGCCAAGGTTAACGGCCTCGGTATCGAAGTCAACTGGTCCCTCGTCCTCCGTCCCACCACCATCGCCGAGTTCCACGTCGCCACGGACCTCGACACTGCCCATGTCGCCTCTCTTCGCGTCTTCCCTGGCATTAAGCCCGAGATGGTCGACGCCGTCCTCCGCCTCCCCGACCTCCGTGGCCTCATCCTCGAGACCTTTGGCATGGGCAACGTCCCTGGCGGCCCCGACGGTCCTCTTACCCGCGTCATCCGTAACGCCATCGAGCGCGGCGTCATCGTCATCAACGTCTCCCAGTGTGTCTCCGGCTTCGTCTCTCCTGTCTACGCCCCCGGCACACACCTCGGCCGTGCTGGTGTCATCTTCGGCCTCGATCTCACCGTCGAGGCCGCCCTCACCAAGCTCTCTTACCTCCTCGCCCTTCCCACTCTCTCCCGTGCCGACGTCGCCGCCCATCTCACCCGGTCCATCCGTGGCGAGATGACCGAGCTCCCCACCACTACCTTCTCCCACCCCTCCTCGCCCCTCGACTCAGCCGCCTCCCGCCTCACCCTGGCCCAGTCCGCCTTCGCCGCCCTCGGCTACGCAATCCAGCAGGACGACATCCCCACGGTCCAGGGCCTCCTCGAGGGTGACGGCGCCCAGCTCCTCACCCAGGCCGACTACGCCGGCAACACGGCCGTCCACCTCGCCGCCGTCTCCGGCAACGTCGCCATCATGCGCGAGCTCCTCCAGCGCGGCGCCAGCGTCCACGAGCGCAACCGCGCCGACAACTCACCCCTCTTTCTCTCCACACTCTGCGGCAAGGACGAGTGCGCCAGTCTGCTCAAGCAGGCGGGTGCCCACCTCTCCGTCGAAGAGGTCGAGCGAGGACCCTGGCGCAGGACGTGAGTGGCCCGATAGCGAAGAGGAGGGAGGCTTTCAAAATGGCCCTTGTGGATTGTCCTAGTGATTTTGTTTTTAGAGGTGATTATAGTCCGCAAGCGCTGCAGCCTTAATACACTAGATAAGAAGATCACAACTGGCCGCGAGCACACACCCTTTCAAACGAGCAGCAGGCCCATGATTGTTCTTCATGAAACATGCCCAGAAATGGACTGCTGCTGACTGATCTCTCCTGGCGCCCCTGAAGTAGGTGATTGCATGTCTTTAATGAACCTGACGCCGTCAATCGTATTCGTGCCCAGACACCTAGGCGGCAGAGCAGTCCCCAAAGCCCACCCAAATCCAATACTGTTACCATAAGTCTGACCTTTGATCGAGTGTGACCCCGAGCTACCGCTCACGTTGGGCGCGCCTCCCCATCTGTCTTGTTTGGCCTTTGTTATTTTCTGTTTCAAGGAATCTACTAGCCTACAAACTACTAGTAATATTTCGTTGCCCTGAAAAAACTCTTCTACTGTCCTGCACCCACCCCCTCCCCTATCATATACAACGTACGGAGTGCAAAGATCCGCATAACGCTGGTCGAACCAATACTCATATGCTCAATCCCATGCAGCCGATCTCGGTAGCAAGTGCTTCCTCAGAGCTCAGCTCCCATCGTACACAATCACTCATCGGAGGAAGAGGTCTCCGGCGCCGTTTCTCACTGATCGTGTTCTATCCACATGGTCTAGACCAAGATAATCGTCCTCAGAGGACGCCGCATTCCATAGCTCATCATCTGTCACAGTTGAATTAGTCTTTGATTTAAGTTGCACAGCCAGATGTGAACTCACCATCGTTCAGGTATTGTGGTTTCGAGTAGTTAGCGCGCCGCACAACAGCAAACTTGATCTTTTCAAAGCTCTTGCCTTTCAGACCAGTGCGTTTTTCGAGGCGCTTCTTCGTGTCGGCAAACTTCTCACCCTGGGCGCCTGTTAGTACTACTACAATGGCTCTCCTCGTTCTTTCAACAAACATACCTCAACCAAAAGAAATTTGAACGGCACACCGTGTGTCCGGTTGACCTCGTTCTGGAAGTGGAACACCTGGATGAAGTTGTTCTCGTCGGCAGCCAGCTCCTCCTCAGGCACTCGCTCAGCGTATATTTGCGTGTAATCGCTGAGGTTCAAGACAGGGTTGTCCCTCGGGGGTTCACGATAGACACGGTTAGAGTTCGTCTCGTAGATACGAATTCGCCCGCCTTCTGCTTCGTCGGGGATTTGAGCCTTCTTGATCAGAGCTTGGATCAAGTCCTCCAACGTGCCCGACTTGGGGACTAGAAGATCATATTGGTCCTAGTAACTGTTAGCAAAACTCGGGATTACACAGGGTCCACCAGACATACCTCTTTCGTGATGCCCTCGCTCAGCCAGTTGACCTTGATGGTCTTCTTCGTGTCGAACTCAGCGAGGCTCATCTCGAGGATTTCGAGATAGAAGGCATCGCTCCTCTGGCTAGAGCTGAACGTGCTGCTCCCCATTGGGTGTAGGATCTGCCGTAGGCTGGGATTGGTTCCACGCCTAACGGGGGCCTTAGGATTGTTCGTAGCGGCATTGACTGTCCAGAAGCGAATATGTGTGGCAGGAACTCCAAGATGGGCACCGACCCGCTCCGAGAGCGTGTCATAGTTGATCTTGGAGTTGAGCACGAGTTCGAACGGGTCAAAATCCGAGCCGTCACTCCTAGCCGGATAGGGGAGGAACTTAACCACCCTCTTGTGTTCGAGGAAGTCATAGTATTCCTTGGCATCCTCAAACCTGTCAGAGAGCTTGTTGGTGCTGCGACTTGTCAGCTCTGGCTGGAACAATGGTTCATCTCGGTGGGCATACGATTGCTGTAGCGGCTTATCTGCAGCCGCAGCCGCAGCCGCAGCCAATTCTGCCTTGCGCTCGGGGGCTCTCTGGAAGCAAACGATGTCGCCGTCTTGCAGTTCGGCGCCCTTCAAAGTTTTCTTGGGGTTCATCGGGTCGATCATGTTTGGTTTGATTTCCTACACCGTGTCAGCGTCTCATCAGGGACTTTGAGGGCAAAATCAACGCCATACCTCCCACAAGAGCAGTTTGTCTTCCGACGCCAGCTTCTCTTCCCAGCCCATCTTTTTCACAATCAGTGGGACGAGTTCTTCCACCTTCTTGTCTTTACCAATGTAGACATGGCCAACACCCCTCAGTGTCTGCTTCTCAGCATCAAAATGCTTCAACAGGAGGAGGATGGTATCATTTTTGACGAGGACACCATTGGACTGGCTGGAATAAGATTGCCAGATAGCGTTGCCCTCCTCATCAACCTCTTCTGCTTCCTCGACCCACAATCGCAAGCAAGTATCTCGAGAAGCCGCGGACCTAGCAAAGACTTCTTCAATCGTCGGCGCCAGGTCCATGATAGGTTGATCTGGCCGGATCGTCTTGTTCTGGCGATTGACCATCACCCAGGGGCGCAATCTCCTGGGATCTTTGTCGTTCTCTTTGGCGAAGAAGTCAATAAATTCTCCCACTGTCATCGTACGGCGGAGTCGAAGCGAGAAGGGGGCAGAAGGGTCGGATGCATGGTCGCTATCCATCAGAGCAAGGTCTGTGCCTCCGTAATTGCGGAATGTTTCATCGGTGATGACCTTGACCGTCATATAGAGATGGGCTTCCTTCTGTTCTCGCCGCCTTGCGTCTTTAAGGGCCGTCTCCTCTTCGAATCGTTGTTCTGTTGGTTACATTAGCGGGAGAGGATATGTATGTAAGTCCAATGCCACTACTTACGAAGATGTTTGGGCGCGTCATCCTTGGACACAGGGCAAAGTATCTTATCGAGTCGGGTTTTTCGGATATACACCAACATATAGGCGCTGTTTTGGCGCATGATGGGTGCCTTCTTTTGCAAGGGTGCACGAGGATAACCGTTAGGGGTCCTATATTCTCCGCCAAAGTTGTCCTCCAGCACCTCCCGGAGCGTTGCCTTGGTTACCTTGTCGTCATCGTACTTGTAGAACCAGCCTTCCTTGCCAGGCTTCAGGAAAGCATAGTAGTGACCAGCGTTCAAGTCACCGCTGTGGACGAGGACGCCGTGAAGCTGATACTCCCAGGGTTCCGACATGTCGGCATCTTGGGAGAGATAGGGGCCTGCGTCAAAAGCTTCAGGGAACTCATACCGGTCATTGATCTTCATCATCATATCTCGCTGAATATCATACTCGAAGCGCTTCAGCTGCAGATGTAGGACGTCGGGGAAGCTGGTGAAGATGACCCCCTTGTTGGCGTCCTGCAACTTGTACTGGTCACCAGCAAAGTACTGGTTGTCGCCCTCGAGCTTCTCAACCTGGATGTAGTCCTTGAATGAGTCCAGGAGAGTCCTGTTTCCGCTGACATTGAGCTGGATATCCCAAAAGTCTTCGATGCGGCTCGATTCGTAGTCAACATTGATGCAGGAGATGTACGTCTTGATCTTTCCGCTAAACATTTCGGGGAGAACGTTCTCGGATTTGGTTCCCTTCATCTTCTCCTCAAGCCTCTCCATGAGTTTGCGGGACAATTCCTGGACATCTTGTTGCTCGAAGATATGGCGAGTTTCCCAACCAAAAGACTTGGTCAGTTCGGCAGTCCCGACTGCCTGGTCAGATGTCTGGAGCTGATAGAACAAGCGCTGAAGGGTATATGCACTGTTTTGCATGCTCTGATCGTTCTCCGTGGGGATTTCGTACACAGCCTGCGATGCTCAGCAAATGATAACGACCAGTGGCGGTGTGAGTTGTCAAACCTTTCGAAACAAGTTGGTGAAATATAGCGATTGAAGGAGGGAGTTGAGGTAGCAGGTGGCGCCCTGATTCTTGAGTCCGACAAACCCAGTCTCCGTCTTGGAATCATAGTTGTTGAAATTGTGCCATAGAACGCCCGTCTCGTCCTCGACAAACCGTAGGTACGCTGTGATGTTGGCCGTTTCATTTTCGCATAGTGGCCGGCTGCCTCCTTCCCACGGGACATTGAACATTCGTCGGAGCTCTACGAAACGAGTGAACCCCCAGTCGCCCTCTTCCTTGGTGAATCGATGGTGGGCGGCGTGATGGCAGTACAGGCTCGGGTCGTTGGGGTTCCAGAGAACCAGGCCAAACTGGACGCAACAGCTCCAGTTTTCAGGGATCTGGTCTGCTTCAAAGCCATGTTCGAGGTAAATCGAGCACTGGTCGACGGCATTCCCATGTGGGAACAGAAGTATGCGCCTAGAAGAGAAATGGGTCAGCGACAAGAAGCTTCGAGGGAAATGCAGCTTCCTGACATACCATGGATAACCGCCTGCCTCGAAGACAGGGCCATGCTCTCTTTTACTTCGATCGCGCCAGTTGTCAACCGTCCAGGTGTGCTCAAAGTCTCCCAAAATCTTAGGCTCATCGACTAGTGGGGGCAAGACTATTTCCTTCATAGCCTCATCTACGCGAAAGCACCGATATTAGCTTGAGACGCGGGGAGGGTGACAAATTGCGCGGGGGAAGGCAACGCAGAGGCGCAGAGGTGGGGTGGACGCACGATCGTTGGCGAGGGGCAGGTCTTGCAGCTGGTCGCCCTCTTGCTCGAGATTATCGGGGTTGATGATGGCGATAGGGTCCTTTTCCGGGTCGTTGTTGACGCCGACGTAGTCGCCCGTGTCCATCACCATCTCGTTGGGTGACGGCGCGTTGTAGGCCTGTTTGCGTGGCTCTTGGTCAGCTCTGCGTCGAACCGATAGCCTCCCGGTGATGCGCGTCATGATGGCACAGTGTGGATTTCTCCGACGGCCCGATAGAACAATTGCAGGGCAAGGAAAATGGAACGGGCTGATGCTAGGTATTCCACCGATGGCTGTGGGGATGCGAGAGCGGGTTGAGATGTCAATGGTGCAGAGGAAGTAGAATGCACAAGGATGGGCAACGGGGTCTGTTCAACTGGTGACGTTTGGGGATGTGCCTGCCACGGGCTCAAATGGCAACTTGAAGCCGGCAGTCCTTCCTCGGGAGGAGAAAACCAAGGGAAAAAGGCAGGCGCCTCACACGACTGAGAGAGGCACTGGCCTACTAGGTAAGGTAGGTAGCTGTGCTGCTTGGCTTGAGCTCCTCGACGTCTGGTATGGCACGACATGGCATAGCACGACAAGACATGACGAGGCATGACAAGACGTGTCATGGCATGGTCTTCGCCCAGCCAAACACTGCAATGCAATGCACTGCACTGTACTGCACTGCACTACTCCCCGCGCCCAACGCGCGCTCGCCACACCCCAGATCCAAGCAAGACCAGTTCTTGGTGATCTTTGGGCAAGGCTGGACACAGAGGTTTGCCCATCGGCAAACGGCAGAGGAAAGCAAGCATGAATGTCTCTTGTACATGGTAAGCTTACCATTTTCTCGGAGGTGACACGCAGCTCCTTCTCGGGCACAGCATAAGCAGCGACGACAGCGGAGGCTTCTTGGACCTTACGTCGCGTGCGGCTGGCCTCTTGTTGTTCGGCTCCAGCAAGAATTGGCCGTGGTGTTGGAGGTGGGGTTTTTCGAACGTTCGCTCGCAGAATCAATCGCTCTCGATCGCTCGCTCGCCAGCTTGGGTCGCTATCGATGCGTCGCTCGCTTGTTCGAATGCACGGGTCTGAATCGTATCCGATAAGGGCGATCCCGTACAGGTGGCGACGTAGTTGGTGTTGGGTAGAGGACCGAGGTGGGAGGGCAGGCCGGCAAAGCAGAGTACGTAACCCAAGGTATGCTAAAGCTCGGTATACGGATAGCGTGGAGGCGAAAGAGAACTAGGACGGGGCTGCCGGCCAGCGGTCGAGACTCTAGGACACCAAGAAACGGGAGTGGGAAGTGGAGGAGAAGACAAGAATGGGCAAGGTATCAGCAGAACTTGATAGAACGCACACTCGAGTATCAGCTAGTCCAGGCGGAAACACTTTCTGGGGGAAGACAAGTTGCCAGTCCGTTAATGCCGTTGGTCTGGTGCGCTTACCGCACATCCAAGGGCAGATTTGTGTTTGATATTTGGGTACCTGGTACTAAGCCCATGCAGCTACTTCTTTGGGAGTTCCGCACTAACTCGATGACTTCGCACGTTTTGGCGTCATCAAGTCGCCCCTCCAATGACGTTCCCAGACATTCCCAGATGGTCGGTCTCAGATAGTTCAATCGGCTACCCTAGACTTCAGGGAAAATTATACCTAGATGTCCCCGAGTTAGTAATAGACAGTACATGACTTTAGGGGTTAAACCACCTATCTGTATGCAAATGTGAGTTTATGGTTATATGTGAATAGTTTTCTTTTTATTCCCGGTGTGGAAGCTGCAATGTACCTTACATTATAATAGTAATAGTAACATGCCGAGATCAACCACGTGGCTGAAGAGAAGCTTCGGGGGGATTGGCTACCAGTACTATCTGCCAAACTACCAGCTGTGCAGGAGTCCGAGGGCAACAGCCAACGTATTAGATTAATCACATGAAACCTCTGTGCATCTGGTGTACGCATTGGTGTCCCAAAGGGCATTCCCAAGCTGCCCCTGACACATGCTAATCACACTGTTCGGTGCTGTTCGGTATAAGCATTGACATTGGATCGACTCTTTCACTTGTCTTTTGGAGGGTCTAAAGTAGTTTGTGGATTTGCCATGGATGTTGTAATGTCGCCGGTACTACCAGTAGATAGCAATAGCAAATGCTGCAAGTCTACTTCGTACTAGTAGTGTTCCGAGGTCCTGGAATAAGGTACAGATATTTGAGGGCTGGAATAATGGATCCGATATCGCAAATGTGGGGTAGTAGTAACCAGCAATTGCACCTGCATCCATCAAGCTCCGGGCGGTGGCGGTGGCTTCCAGGTTCGGAGCTCAACATGTTTCTGCTAGTTGTGCCTGTGCGTCACTCTGTACTCTCTCCCTCCCCAATATTCAGGACACGTCGTTTCTGCACCGCATTTCAATTTGCCCCATCGAGAGACGCTGTTACTTACTCTGGCATTCTATTCCCATAGACGACGGTCTCTTCTTCCTCGCCCTCCCAAAGCTCGAATGTGCATGGAACCGTGGGCATGCTTTCCACCGTGCTGCGCAACGCCAGCAAACGACGCAGACTGACAGCGTCACCCCTCTCGCTCGAAGGGCTCTGTAACTGCACATACACTCCAAAGGGCCAGACGCGGGCCTTTAGTAGTCCGACATGGCGGCCAGTCAGCGTCCTCGATGAGTATGTTTGCTCTCTCAAGCTCCAAGTAACGTGCTGACATTCGCAGATGGGTTGCCAAAGAGGCGCGGCCAATCAGTCTGCGTCAACTCATGGTGTTTGGCCGCTCATTGACCGAGCAGCGGTTGATCAGCTCTGCCAATTATGTGCGGACCGAACTACCCACCAGGTAAATCATCCCATGGTCTACCTCTATCAACCCGGAGCTGACTCAAGCTCCCCGTTCACAGGATAGCCCACCGAATACGCGACATGCAGCAGCTGCCCTACGTTGTCGTGACGAATACCCACATCAACGATGTATACAACTTATACTACAACGCCTTCGACACATTTCGGAAAGTCAAGGAGGTCAAGACGTTAGACGATAATGACCGCTTGTGCGAAGTCATCAGCAACAACCTCAAGAAGCACCTGACTGTGATACCTAAGCTGGCCATGGGTATACATGAGTGTGAGGGTCTCGTCGACGGCAAGGAGATGGATCGTTTCATGAACACTATTCTGAAATCTGTGAGCTGTTCACTGGAATGTCCCCTGGATACCTCATCGCACTGACCTGACATTCATCGTCCCGCAGCGTATCAGCCGCCGTGTCATTGCCGAGCAGCACCTCTCCCTCACCGAGACATACAACTCTCCCTACTTCTCCCCCGGGGCTAAGCTCTCCGAGTCCGACTTCATTGGCGAGGTGTTTATCAAATGTAACGCCAAGAAGGTCATTGAGAGCTGCGCGGAGGCTATAAAGAAGATTGCGCGCTCCACCAACCCCCCGGACGTCAAGATACCTGAGATTCGCATCGAAGGCCACCTCGAGACCAGTTTCCCCTTTATTCTTAGCCACCTCGAGTACATTATCGGCGAGCTGCTGCGCAACTCGGTCCAGGCCGTCATCGACCGCCATCGTACACACGGCAGCCCGACCGAGGCCCCACCGCCTATTGAAGTGACCATCGCTGAGGCTCCCCAGCACGCCACCATCCGCATTTCGGACCTTGGGGGTGGAATCCCTCGTCAGGAGCTCCCCTACCTCTGGGCATTCAGCAAGGGCCCCCTAAGCCAGCAGCGTCTAGAGAATCTGAACCGTGTCCCACGCATGGCTGCGACTATGCAGGAGCTGGGGGTCGAGGACGAGCTCGGCCGCATCGACCTCAAGGTCCCACCTTACCAAAGCTCCCTCTCCTCTCTCACCAGCCGGCCGCCTGACCTGCGTCTCGGCATGGGCCTGCCCCTGAGCCGCGTCTATGCTGAGTACTGGGCGGGGAGCCTCGAGTTACACAGCCTTGAGGGCTACGGCGTCGATGTGTTCCTCCAGATTTCGAGGTTGGGGAACAAGAACGAGCAGGTTGTGACGCGTGCAAGCATGGACGCAGTCTAGTAGGCGAATTTCAGTGCGCAGTGGGATGGGAAGGGCAATTTGTGCAATGGTTTTCTCTGGCGGGTGTTTAAGGGTCCGGAGCATGGAGTTGGGTATAATGGTACGTTGCTACGGAGACTGCTGTCGAATTGGATTGCCGCGAAGGAGTTGTATTTTGATGGAACAGGGAGTCATTCGTCTTGGGATACACATCAGTGGTTGTTAGACTAGTACTGCTTATGCATTAATGGGATTAGAGAAGTCACTTGGAAAGTTTCGAGAGTTGTTTGCACCGGTTCCGTCGTGAAAGATTGAGAATGAATTACATCAGGGACTAAAAAGTACCTAGCTGAGAGAATTGGCTCGAGTAAAAAAATAGGAGTAATAAGATATGACAAGACACTATCAAAAGCTTTCCACCACAGGTCCTGCTCGTCTGCTGTTGTCTCCAGAGGCTGCCGCAATCCTATTGTTCTTTTTCTCAACTCGCCCGCTTGCAAGAAACCGAAACCAGAGAAGAAGACCTCTACGTGCCCGAGCCTATACTGTTGCAGACGAGAAACAACCCCTCCCCACCCCAGCTACTATTCCCCGGGCGCAGCCGGCAAGATTATCCGTGATTGCTCCTCTTCCGTATGTAGTGGTATTCTTGAACCATTTTGTATCTTTTCAACTCCGAACCCCAAACGGGAGCAGCAGGTAAGAGAGGGAAGCCGCAAAAGAACGGCCCAAAGGCACGAGGCCGGGTAGTAAGGGGGCAGGTTTAGCGACGGCCGTGGCTGCGGACGGCGCTGCCCTGCATGTTCTCGAGCTCGGACTCGAGCTGCTTGATCTGGGCGTGGGTCTGCTCGAGATCCTTGTTGAGGCGGTCGCGCTCGGCAATGAGCTTCTGCTCCCACTGGCGGAAGCGCTGCTCCTCGATCTTGACCTGCTCCGTGAAGCGCTTGCGGAGGGCCTCCTCCTCTTCCTTGAACTTGGGGTTGTCGAGCTTCCTGGGGCGGGCCTCACCAAACTTGCGTGTCTCCATCTGCTGGGCGCGGTAGGCCTCGTAGTGCTGCTCCTCGGTGGTGTGGATGAGGTCAAGCATGTGGGTGCGAATCAGGATGGAGCGGAGCTTCTTGAAGTCGCAGTGGTCCTCGTTCTCGACCTCGGCAACACCCCACGAGTACTGGCGGCCCTTGACGATGCGGCCGTCGCCAGTCTTGACGTCCTTCTCAGAGCCGATGACGGCGAAGGGCATAGCAGCCATGAGGCTGCGAGCGTGCTGGGCAGCGGCCTCGTCGTCCTCCTCGATGGGGGGCTGGTAGATCTTGATGTTCTGAGCCTCAATGACGGAGACAATCTGACGACTTGTTAGCATCGTGGTCGCCGCAAGAACATCTTTGCTTTGTTCCCGGGACGTACTCTTTGCTTGAACTTGGCCAGGTCGGCAGGGCTGAGGGTGTCGGCCTTGGCAATGACAGGGATCAGGTTGACACGGGAGCAGAGCCTCTTCATGACCTCAATGTCGAGGGGCTTGAGGGTGTGGCCGGTAGGGCGGATGAAGTACAGGCAGGCGTGGACACGGAGGTCGATCTTGTCCTGGCGGCGGGGCTGCTGCTCCTGAAGCATGTAGGACTCGTGCTGGTCGTCGAGGAACTCGATGATGGGCATCCACGAGTCGCGGTTGTTGACGTAGTCACCAAATCCGGGGGTGTCGATGACGGTCAGGCGGACTGCAAAAACGATATCAGCTTGTGTCCCAATATAGCTTCTGAGACAGGGGCAACATGTGCCTGCCTACCCTTGAAAAACTTCTCCTCCAGCTCGGCCTTGGTGATCTCGATTTCGACAGTCTTGTCGACCTGCTTCTGATGGCGGCGCTTGTGGTCGGCATAGTTCTTGATGGTGGTGGAGAAGAGGGTGTTGATGAAGGTCGTCTTGCCCAGGCCAGACTCGCCAGCAACCTAACATCTGTCAGCTCTGCCCACAGGCGGGCGGTGGTGATAGCAGCAGCGTACCATGATGGTAAAGCCAGCACCACGCTTGGCAACAATCTTGTGTCGCTGGTTGGGCAGATTGGCAATGCCAATCGGCGAGGCGCTCTCAGCAGCGGGAGGAGCCATTGTGACGGAGACGCGGTGTGGGAATGGGATGCGGGTGGAGGCGAGCTTCGAGCTATTCCAGAGCTTGAAGAAGACTGGTCACGAAGCTGCAGTCGAAGGGCAGACCGTGGACAATGGAGCAAGGCCGGATCGACGAGGTCGAGGGCGGATGAGGAGGAGGTTTTGGCGGTGATGGATTAGTCTGGGAGGAGCTGTTCCCGAAGTCAGTCAGGGGAACGGAGGGATGGACGACCACCGCCAAATTTCCTGCCCTGGGCTCTGCACTGGTAGGTTGGCTGGGCTGGTTGGCCCCGAAGCTGGGCATGGGTGCAAGTCCCCTGGGCCCCTGGGGTTGGCCCGTTGGGCTCATCAGGCCGTCGTCTCTGGTTGGACGGTGGCCAGTGACACCGGCCTGAGAAGCACGGGCCCTCTCCTTTTTGCGTCTCAGTTGCCAATGAGGAGCTGTTGCAACGTTCAGCCGCCATGCCGCTTTGGGACCTGGTCTCGGCAGCCTGGATCAACTATCAGCCGAGGATCCGCCGCCTCCCCCATGGACAGCGATTAGCACCTGGACCCACAAAAAAATTCAGCTGCAGGCCGATAAGCGCAATGATTTTTGGCGATATCGACGTCCTGTCTCTCATCCCACTAAGAGTCGACAATGGCCTGTAGGTGACAATGAAGACCGACTTCAAGGTATGTTCTGGGCCATCAATTGGTGATTTTGTGGCTTGAGGATGGCGCTGACCTGGGGCACTCCAGTTTTCAAACTTGCTGGGCACCGTCTACTGCCAGGGCAACCTGCTCTTCAGCCCAGATGGCACCCATCTCTACTCGCCCGTGGGCAACCGTGTCACCGTCTTTAACCTGGTAGAGTATGTGCTCACCCCCGTGCCCCCCCCTGAGCTCTGCTAATGCTCATCTGCAGAAACAAGTCCCATACTCTGCCCTTCGCCCACCGAAAGAACATCAGCCGCATCGGACTTACACCCCGCGGGAACCTCCTCCTCTCCGTCGACGAAGATGGCCAGGCCATCCTGACCAACGTGCTCCGGCGCATCTCCATCTACAACTTTTCCTTCAAGTCGCCCGTCACAGCCCTCGCCTTCTCCCCCTCGGGCCGCCACTTCGCCGTGGGCCTGGGTCGCAGGGCCGAGGTCTGGCACGTACCCTCCACGCCAGACGCCAACGCCGACGGCGAGCTCGACTTTGCGCCGTTTGTGAGGCACCACTCGCACGCGGGCCACTATGACGACGTGCGCCATATTGAGTGGTCCACCGACTCGCGCTTCTTCCTCACGGCATCCAAGGACCTGACGGTGCGGATATGGAGCCTCAACCCCGAGGAGGGATTCCAGCCCACGGTGCTGTCCGGGCACAAGCAGGCCGTCGTGGGCGCGTGGTTCTCCGAGGACCAGGAGACCATCTACACCGTGAGCAAGGATGGCGCCGTCTTTGTGTGGAAATATGTCAAGCCCAAGAATCGGACCGAGGAGGACCAGATGGACGAGGATGAAGACGACGACTCCGACATGCGGTGGAGGATCGTGGAACGGCATTACTTTATGCAGGGCAGCGCTCATGTTAGATGTGCTGCCTTCCACCCAGAGTCCAACCTACTGGTCGCTGGCTTCTCGGACGGCATCTTTGGGCTGTACGAGATGCCCGACTTCAACAACATCCATAAGCTGAGCATCTCGCAAAACGACATTGACTTCGTCACCATCAACAAGAGCGGCGAGTGGCTGGCATTTGGCGCTTCGAAGCTCGGCCAGCTCCTGGTTTGGGAGTGGCAGTCGGAATCGTACATTCTGAAGCAGCAGGGCCACTTCGACTCCATGAACTCGCTCGTCTACTCGCCCGACGGCCAGCGCATCATCACCACAGCCGACGATGGCAAGATCAAGGTCTGGGACGTAGAGTCTGGCTTCTGTATCGTCACGTTTACCGAGCACACGAGCGGCGTCACGGCCTGCGAGTTTGCCAAGAAGGGCAACGTCCTCTTCACGTCCAGTCTCGACGGCTCAATACGAGCGTGGGACCTGATCCGGTACCGCAACTTTCGCACATTCACGGCCCCGACAAGACTGTCCTTCTCGTGCATGGCCGTCGACCCCAGCGGCGAGGTCGTTGCCGCCGGCTCGCTCGACTCGTTCGACGTCCACATCTGGTCGGTGCAGACGGGCCAGTTGCTGGACCAACTGGCGGGGCACGAGGGCCCAGTCTCCGCGCTGGCCTTTGCGCCGAACGGGAGCACCCTGGTGAGCGGCAGCTGGGACCGCACGGCCCGCATATGGTCCATCTTCAGCCGCACGCAAACCAGCGAGCCGCTGCAGCTCCAGGCCGACATCCTCGACATTGCCGTGCGGCCCGACTCGCAGCAGCTGGCTGTGTCGACGCTGGATGGCCAGCTGACGTTCTGGTCCATGTCGGAGGCGGAGCAGGTGGCCGGCCTGGATGGCAGGCGAGATGTGTCTGGAGGACGCAAGTTCTCGGACCGCAGGACGGCGGCCAACGTCTCAGGCACCAAGAGCTTCAACACGATCCGCTACAGCACTGACGGATCCTGCCTCCTGGCGGGCGGCAACAGCAAGTACATCTGCCTGTACTCGGTGACGACCATGGTCATGCTCAAGAAGTTCACCGTGTCGGTCAACCTGTCCCTCTCGGGCACGCAGGAGTTCCTCAACAGCAAGCTGCTGACGGAGGCCGGCCCGACGGGAGAGCTGGACGAGCAAGGGGAAGAGTCTGACCGCGAGAACCGCAAGGACACGGGCCTCCCTGGCTCCAAGCGCGGCGGCGACCCCTCGGCCCGCAAGAAGCTACCCGAGGTGCGCGTGACGGGCATCGGCTTCTCGCCGGCGGGCACGGCCTTTTGCGCGGCATCGACAGAGGGCCTGCTCATCTACAGCCTGGACCAGGCGGTGCAGTTCGACCCGTTCGACCTCAACATGGAGATCACGCCGGCGTCAACGCTGGCGGTGCTGGAGACGGACAGGGACTACCTCAAGGCTCTGGTGATGGCGTTCCGGCTCAACGAGGCCGGGCTGATCAAGCGCGTGTTCCAGGCGATCCCCGCGGGCGAGGTGCCGCTCGTGGTGGGCGACATGCCGGCCGTGTACGTGCCCCGGCTGCTGCGCTTCGTGGCGGCCCAGACGGAGGAGTCGCCGCATATTGAGTTCTGCCTCGTGTGGATCAAGGCGCTGGTGGACAAGCACGGCGCGTGGCTGAGCGCCAACCGGGGGCGGGTGGATGTCGAGCTGCGTGTCGTGTCGCGGGCCGTGGCCAAGATGCGGGATGAGATCCGCAGGCTGGCCGACGAGAACGTCTACATGGTGGATTACCTCGTTGGGCAGGCGGAAAAGGAGGATAAGGCCACGGGTGTGAACGGTGGGTTGCTGGATGGTAGCGGGGCGGGCAAGATGCTCCTGGACATGAATGCTGAGGTTGAGTCGGAGGGATCCGACGACGATGAGTGGATTGGATTAGAATAATGAATACTAGCCAAAAAATTACAAGCCGAATACCCTTCCAGGCCGCCGCCTTTACTCCTCCTTGGGCACATCTGCCCACGCCTCATCAAACCCAGCCGACCTGACCCAGCGCTCCATCGTCGACTGTCCTTGAATAACCCCCCTCAGCAGCAGATGATGCACCCTCACCCAGTCCTCCTCTCTGATCCTCACCCATGGGCTGCCGGCGAACCGCCTTGTCTCCTCCTGCGCAATCAGCAGCGCGCGCACCACCTTGATGGTGTGCCCATCATCTACGATGTCATGGAAGCGCGGCAACAGGTCGCGCGGATGATCGCCTGGCGGCACGCTGTACGTGCGCAGTATTTCAGGGTGGAGGTGCGGTACGCCTCGGGCGACGTACTCGACCACGTCGAGGCGCATCTTCCACTCGAGGAGGCGGATCTTGGTGGATGTGGGGATCCAGGGCTGGGCGTTGACGGTGAGGAAGATGGGCGCTGACGTGAGGTGGTGGCTGCGCCGTTAGTCGTCACATCATCATCATGTTGATCAGAAAAAGTCAACTTACATGAGGAAAAAGTCGAACTTGGGGATGTGAGGCGGGTGCCACGCGGTGGCGGCAGCCACGTACGCGGCCGTATGCAACATCTCGACGGTCCGCTCGTCGAGGTCCTCAGGCTGCACCTTGATGCCACTCACAAAGTCAAGCGCCTCGTCGGGGGCCCTCCTCATGACACCGTCGTAGACACGGTTGGGGTCATCCCAGTGGGCACTGGTGGCCAGCTTACGATGCTTCTCTGCGCGGCTGAGCTCCTCAAAAAACTCAACAAGAGGCCTGTAAGGGGGATCCCTCTCGTCAGCGCGACGCTCAGCCTGCTCGAGGAACGCGCCCAGCTTGTTCTCATGGACGGCAGTCTGGGCAAGGGCCTCGGCCACGATGACAGGCTGCTGCCACTCAATGCCGAACATGAGCTGGATCATGGGGTGAAGGAAGCCGGCGTATAGCCTGCCCAGCAGGTCATAGGCCATGGGGTCGCCGTCGTCGCGGAAGAGGTACTGGGTTAGGACGGCCTGCCAGCCCTTGGAGTCCATCTCGGCCTGGAAGAAGGCCAGGAAGTCGGCGTAGTGCTTTCCCTTACCGAGATACTTGGGGCCATTGGCGGCAAAGTCGGCCTTCAGCTCGGAGACGACGTTTGAGGAGGGCTGGCTGGCGTGGATCTGGTAGGAGGCGTTGTGGTTGTATGCCTTCTCGAGCATGTCCGGGGTGGCGCCGGTCCCATATAGGGTGAGGAGATAGTGGACGATCTGCCGCCGGCGGTTAATACCATATCATTGTGTCACTCCAATATATAAAAATTTACATGGTTATGGAAGCCACTGGCATTGAAGAAGACATGGTGGTTCTAGGACGGATCAGTATAAGTACCTAGTGAGTGACACGCGATGAGGTAAACCACCTCGAGATCCTTCTGGAGGAGCTCCGAGACTTTGGCGGCTGAGGAGCCCGTCTGAGAAAACTTGAGGATGCCCGAGTCGCCAGGCGGAACATGGACGTGGTACGCGGTGGCCATTGTGCTTGCTGCTCGGGCTTGAAAGGGTGCCAGATGTTGGTGTAGTGAAGGTGATAGTGCGCCTTGTGTGAGGACTCTAGAAACCCGCGAGGCTCTGGAGACTTTTGACGAAAGCATGAGGTCAGATCTTGACTCCCCAGCCTCAAGCTCTCGAATACCCGTCGGCCTGGCCTGATGATATACTGGCGTCAATCCAAGCTGACAAATGTGGGTTGCCTGGACCTGGACCATGGAGTTTGCGGGTGGTGATTAGTCTTGTGTACGGATACTAGGAGCATTACCCCGGATTTTCTGCGTGACATCATGATACGATTATGACGGATCACATCTTCTCATGCTCGGACTCCGAGCTGCGGCCGAATAACATATTCAATCAATGCTGCATTACTCCGATGGGAATAATAGGGAATAATATGGAATGATAAGATGTGGTAGATAAATTCGTAGTGATATTCGTAATACGGATGGACGCCCATCTAACGGGTATTCAATCGCCGACTTTTAGTGCGGACAAAGGAAAAAGACTATATGGTTCATGCTGGCTTAGATAGATTCAGAAAGGGTGCTTTACGCCTTGCGCTTCTTGTTGGGGGGGTCATCCTCGGTGCCCTCCATCTCCTCGTCCGAGTCGTCCTCGAAGTCAATGTCGCTCAGGGCGTCAGCCTCCTGTGCCGCCACTGTTGCCATGTTAGTCTTGAGATTGGCCAAGTGAATGGGTTTGGGTTGGAACATACGGAAGTACTTGATGGCGCCGGGCCACAGGTCCTCGGCAATGCAGACAGCCAGGTCGTCACCGGTAGGGTAGATCTCCCACTCGTACTCGTCGTCATCATCATCCTCATCCTCGTCCATATCGTCATCGGTCTTCTTGCCCTCCTTGCGGGCCTGGCGCCTCTCCTGCTCCATCTTGGTGGCCTCGCGGTGCTCCTCATCGCTGATCTTGCGGCCGCGGAAGCCGAACCAAGCGAAGAAGCTCAGGCCGTCAAGGCCGGTGCTCTCCATTTGCTTCTTGAGCTCCTTCTTGGTCTCGGTCTCGCCAGTCTGGCCGGCATCCTCCTCCTGGTAGACCTTGCGGACCAGGTCCAGCATGCCGTTGGTCAGGTCCTTGCCTGGCTTCCACTTGATCTCGACGGGCTCAGACACAAGGCCGGCCCAGCCGTCCTTGGCGTTGCGCCAGTAGAACTTCTTCTCGAGGCTGCGGTTCTCAAAGTGCTCGTTCTCGGCAAAGTCCCAGCGGATGGCGATGCTGCGGGGGTCACCGCCGGGAAGCTCGAAGCGCTCGACCGACAGGCCCGTCAGGGAGTTCATCAGCAGACCGGCGTCGCTGGGCTGGATATACTCGTCAATGTCGGGGGGCGACTGCTCGATGACGAGGGGCCAGAAGTGGGGGATCTGCGAGATGACCTTCTCGCGCTTGACGTAGAGGTCCTTGCTGAGCTTGTGCTGGTAGCGAACTGTTCCCATGTTAGCTGCTGTCTTCTGTCTGTCTGTTCGTCCGTTTAGCGGGAAGACTCACGCATCTCGAGCTCCACATCCTCGAAGTCATCCTCGAGCTCCTCGAGCTGCTCGTAGGAGACGATGTTCTCGGCCTCGGCAGACATGATTGTGATGTTTGGATTAGGGAGTAAGGAGGTATAGGAGGGAGGCAGTGATGGTAGTTATGGGAGGGTATAAGTGAATATGTTTCCGGGTGTGGGAAGCGCAGGACCAGGGTCTTATATACACCAAGGGCAGCAGCTCTCGTTTCCGTGGCAGCCACAGGGAACGGATAAGGGGAGCGAGCAGAAAAATTAAAAAAATTCTGGAGTCACCCTGCAGAAAATTTTCTGTGCCGGCACTGGAGCAATCAAAGAAGCAGCTCCGACGTGTGCTGGTTGTCGTGGAGGGAGGTCCCAGTTGCCCAGTTGCCCAGAGGGCAGGACCAAGGCGGTGAAATTTGGGCAGCCCCTCCAAAAAAAAATTGGTGGGGTTGATGTCACTTGGGGGGGCAACAGAGGACCCTTGGCGGGTTTGCCAACTTACCCAGTGGGGGCGTGGGCGCTGTGGGCGGATCTGGCAATTTTCTGACCACTGGACCACTGGATGCCGGCGCCGGCGGAGGGGCTCTGGGCCCGGGTGGCGTCTGGGTGGCGCCTGAGTGACCATTTTGCGCTGGGTGTCATGCCCCACGATGAGCTCACCTGGGCCCTGAGAGTGAAGAGTTGAGGTGCGCGGTTGCACCTGCCCGCAGTGGTTGCTCTGGTTGCTACGGTTCCTGTTCCTGGATGTCCAGAGCCCCACCGAACCACTTCTGCCCCTCCGCAGCTCCGTGTTATAGTAATAGTACTAGCTCCGTAGCTCTTGCCAGCTCTCCCCCACCTCATCCCACCTCGTCTCACCAGCTCTTCACAATCAATCAAAACAAAAGTTCATCTTGACGATTGTGGGAAGCCCTCAATACGCTTGTACAGCCATTGACATTCATTTCTTCTCAAATCCATCCTCTTCTGTTGATCCTGACGCCATGCCCGATATCGGCCTTGACTGGTGATAAATTATTATCCTGACCTCATCACAACACATCCTCCTCCACCATCTCAACCTCTCAACCTCTCACCTTCTCATCTTCTCAACCTCTCACCTTCTTATCTTCTCAATCCTAAAGGTCTAGTATCACCAGAAAGCATCCACCAGCGTGGGACCTTACACATAGATCCCCCACACTGCTCCGAGCAAGGCTCTAAGAAAACCAAAATATGCCTCCCCCACCTACTAAGCTCCCCCTGGAGGTCGCTGTCTTCTCCGGCGCCAACGCTATCCAGGCTCAGCACCAGGGCGTCCAGCGCGTCGAGCTCAACTCTCCGGGCTCTTATTTCAATGGCGGCCTTACTCCTCCTATCCAGGAGTTCGCCTCGGTCGCCAAGTGGCTCCACATCCCTGTGCGCATCATGATCCGCCCGGTCGGCGCTCCGCTTGGGGCCGCTAGCCGCGACTTCATGTACACAGATACCCAGTTTGCTACAATGAAGGAGTCCATTGCCGAATTCAAGGACCTCGGCGTCATGAATCCCTTCCGCGGTGACGGGTTCGTCTTTGGAATCCTCCGGTCCGCGCCCCAGGAGCACATCGACCAGGACAACCGCGCCCGCGTCGCCATCGACATTGCCCGTTGCACTGAGCTCGTCGACGCCGCGCGTCCTTTTCCCTGCATCTTCCACCGCGCCTTCGATCCCATAGCTGACACGAAACTCCTACATCAGGGACTTGAGGACCTTGTGGCCTGCGGCTTCGAGGGCGTCCTCACCTCGGGTGGCGCTGGCTCCCACGAAGCGCACCTCGACCGCCTCGACGCCATCATGTGCCATCTCGCGGCACACGAACGCCTTCGATACCTGCAGGTCATTGTCGGCGGCGGCGTGCGCTCCCGCAACGCCCACAAGGCCGTCGCTAAGTTGGGCACCCATGTGCCCGGCACCGTCTGGCTGCACTCGGCCTGTTTGACGAACCACCCGAACCATCCAGGCGAGAATGTTAATGATATCGAGCTTAGAAACCTCATGTCATGCCTTGAACTATCTCAGCCGGATTAGAAGTCGCCTGCCGAGCATTGGCTCAAACACTATGGCCCGGAGCGCCTGTACTGAGAGTTTTTTTTTTGGGGGGGGGGGGGGGGGGGGGGTTT
>JAEMHR010000224.1:0-24747 GCA_016490725.1 Amphichorda felina | reverse complement strand
AGGGGGGAAGAGCGAGAGGCTAAGGACACGTTCGTGTAGTATTGACACAAGACGTGAAGGGTGAGGGGCCACGGATTAAGAGGCTGGACTGTAGCGGGACCAAAGGGGAGACGGGGGAAGATGACGTGAGTGATGGGAGGATGGAAGACAGGAGCAGGAGAGAGAAGGATGGAAGGTGAGTGCTTGCTCCTGGCAATATTATTACTACGATGGAAATTTGGCTGCGGGTGATCCCTGGTGCCACTGGCTATTCTCCCGGGGGCTCTTCGAGTCGTTCGAGAACCCATCAACCCAATTGCAGCCTTTGCAGGTCGTCCAGGGTCCCAGGCAGCAGTTGCAGTTGTTGGCGCAACGGCCCCCTAAAACTGCCTCAACAAGTTAACAACAGCGAGTCAGCGTCGCAGCGACCCAGCTACCGAGTACGAGTACCCAGCTAGCCAGCGACCCAGCAACCCCGGGTAAAACATCGCTCGGGGATCCAGCGGGGTGCAGCCTGACAGTGGATTTGTGGGGGCACTGGCAGGGACTGAGCTCCCAGCTGCCAGTGATTCATCGCAGGCCAGGAAAGGAAAAAACACCAACAAGGCGCCCGGAGCCAGTCACCCTGTCGCCGCCTGGATTTCCGAAGACTTCGGACGCCAAAAGCCAGAGAAACCTTAGATACTTACCTTACCTTACCTAGCAGTCCCTGTGGACTGCAGCTGAACGGCGCTGATTGGCGGCTGATGGAAGACTGAGCCGAAGTTGAGCCCCGCGTTGTTGGTGGTGTCACTGGTGTGGTGGTGGTCAGTGAAAGGCGGAAAGCTGGCGGAAGCTTGCCCGGTCATCCGCGTCGCGCAATTGGCGGGCCGTTCATCAACCCATCGCGACCGCCAATCCGCACAACTCAGGGAGTTCATTCCAACCCGGCATCGGCGACAATGGTAAGCAATAAAAATGATCAATTCGAAGATGCCACCCAGTTCTTCTTGCTGACCGACCAAGGCGCGCAAATCATCCTCCCCGAGGCGCATACGCGCCCTCCATGCCACCGCGTCCGACGCGTCGCAGCAACAGCCCACCGAGGAGAACGCACCCAGGAAACGTGGACGTCTGCGGAGGAGCCTCGATTCGAACCCCGATGCACCACTGGGAGATCCAAAGCCGAAGAGGAAACGCGGGCAGCCATCACTAGGCCCGAGGAGGAGTCCTAATGCGACGCAGGGGCAGATCAAGAGGAAGAGCGGGCGCCCCTCTCTGGGCGCGACAACGAGTCCCTTAGCAACAACAGAAGTGGCCAAGAAGAAGCGCGGGAGGCAGTCACTCGGCCAGAAGGAGGCCCGGGATGGAGCAAGTCAGCCGACGCGGGAGGAAGAGACACAGACACAACCTTCAAAACGCGGTCGGAAGAAAAAACCCCAAGAGTCTATCCAGGAGGAACCTCAGGAGACCGAGGAGCAGCAACCGCCCCCCAAACGAAAGCGAGGCCGCCCGTCATTAAAAGAACCCCATCCCCCCGAAACAAACGACGAAGACGCCGAGGCAGATGCTAGCTCAGGGCGGAGACCCCGGGGCCGTCCGCCGGGTGGTCGCAAATCCCCCGGCAACGAAGAGACATCAACTCTGAGACGATCCCCAGGCGCCGCAGACCACCGAGGAGAAGAGGGCGACGAGCGTCCACCCAAATCGCCATCCACCCGCCGCCGCACCAGCCAAACCGCCCAGCTCGAGGCCGACGCGCCGCCCAAGACGTACCCGCACGTCGCGCCCCGCGTCCGGGTCATCAAGCAGGCCACCATTGACGCCAAATGGCGCCCGCTCTCGGCGCCCTCCATCGCCGCAGCCACCGAGACCCTGGCCCTGGCCCACCGCCCCATCATGCAGCGCATCGCGAGCACCCAGCAGCGTCGCCAGCACGCGTCGGCCGCGTTGTCCGTGTTGCACCGGCGCATCGCTCGGAAGCTGCATCACGGGATGCCCTTTCCCCCGCCCGCCATGCCCACCTCGAGGGCCGTTCTGCGGAAGAGGGGCCGGCGGTCCAAAGCTGACGGCGGTGGCGGCGGTGGAGGCCACGAGGCGGAGCTGGACTTTGAGAGCGTACTGGACGGGGCGCGGGCGCTGGAGAGGCGGCTGGATCCGGCGCTGCATGCCGTGGAGCTGCTGCGCAAGGAGAAGGGGTGGATGGAGAGGGAGCTGGAGCAGGACTACAAGACGCTGAGGAACCTCGAGGCCGGGGCGAGGGGCCAGGCGAGGCAGCAAAGGGAGCAGCTGAAGAAGGCGCACGTGCTGGCGCCGGAGGCGGCGGCGCCGCGGGACAAGACCGAGGACGATGCGGAGATGGTGTTCGACCACAAGGGGTCTGTCCCGCCAGGCGCTGTGTTCAAGGTATGCTGATGAGACTGAGATGATTCTGGTTCTACTTGCTAACAAATACGGCAGGACCTTGAGGACGGAGAGCTCAAGGAACTGGCACTGCAACTTGGCGGGCACGTGGACAGCATCAAAACCAACCTTCAGCAGACAGAGGGGCTGGTGCCCCAGATGGCGAGCAGCGGTGCTGCGCTGAGGAGCGTCCTACTACGGCACCTGAATCAGGATCAGTACGACAGGGTGATGCTTGGGTAGGCAAATATTGGAATTATTTTAGGGTAATGGCATGGCATAGCATTGCGTAGCGTTCCGGGTCGATTCTTGAGGTTTGGGCAATGACACACACCCACACGAGGGCAGATGATATTACATGACGCTCTAAATATGAATACATTGAAACCATCGTCCTCAACTTTTCTTTTGGGTCATGGAAAACTAACACCCAGCGACTAGACTAAATACATCCAAGAAAGGAAAATGAAAGGACACATGCTCCGCAGCGTGAGGAAAAGTACCTAGGACAAGAAGAAGCCTGCTCCCCCCCAATCGCCTATCCAATGCCTCTTGTAAACGCAAACCAAACTCATCAAACGAGGGAGGTCTTCAAGCATGGCCCATCTATGGCAGCGAAGCAGGGATCTGACCTTTGACCCTCATGCTCCAGGAGGTTCTCCGTCAATGACACGTTGATAAGTCTATATGCGTCGTTTCAGGAGAACGGGCCGCCTGTGACCGCTTAGTAGTAGCGACGCATGCGGGTGAAGCCAGTCGGGGCAGGAGCACCGGTGGGGAAGGTGCCGTTGCCGATGGGGTAGGGAGGCGTGGTGGGCTTAGGCTCGGTAGGCTCAGGTCCGGTAGGCTCAGGTCCGGTAGGCTCGGGCTTGGTGGGAGCGCCGGTGGGCTCATCGTCGCACTCGTCATCGTCATCGTCATCGTCCTCATCATCGCCATCGTCGACGGGGACCTCGTCACAGTCCTCCTCATCGTCGTCGTCACACTCCTCCTCGTCATCATCGTCGCCGGTGGCGGGAGTGGTGGGAATGGAAGCCTCCTCGGTGCTGGTAGGGACGTCGCCGCCGATGGTGACGTAGACGGTGGAGGCCGGAACGGTGACGGTGACAGCAGTAGGGCACTCGCAGGAGCCGTCGCCGGTGGGGGCGGGGTGGTCGCCGCCGTTGCCCAGAGCAGAGCTAGTGGTCTTGGGAATGACAGTGAGGGTGGTGGTGTCAGTGGACGTAGCCGTGGTGGTGGTGGTGGGCTCCTCGGTCTCGGGGGTGCAAGTGACGACGATGGTGGAGTGGATGGTCTTGTGGAGGGTGGTCGTCTTGACGACAGCGTCGGTGCCGGTTCCCTGAGTGTAGGTGAGGGTAGTGTCGGAGACGATGTCGGTGGTGGTGGTGCTCAGGCTCACACCGTCAGTGGGCTGCTCAGGGGACTCGGAGGAGACCACGGCCGGGGAGGTGATGTTGGTGCCATAAGGAGGAGCAGTGGGCTTGGGCATGGGGGGAGAAGTGATACCGCTGGGGACAATGGCGGTGGGGTCGACGGTGCTGGCCTGAGAGATGATGGAGGACGAGATGCTGGAGGCGTCGGAGACGGGGCAGACGGTGGTGGTCAGGGCGACGGTGTTGGTGACGGTCATGGTGGTCTTCTCGGACTCGGGGAGAGTGGCAATGTCGCTCTCATCGGCAGGGCAGTTGGTGACGATAGGGGCGCAGCTGGTAATGGTGGACACCTCGGTGGTGATGACTGTCAGAGTCGTCTGCTGGGGCTCACCGGGAACAGTGATGTTGTCGCGCCTGAAGTGGAAGTGGTGAGGGTGGAAGGCGTCGGCGTTGGCCACGGCGGCCATGAAGCCGAGGGCAGCAAGAGTGGCCTTCATTTTTGCAAAAGGAAAGTATATGGTCTTTCTTGTAGATGTGGTTTTACGGTCGGTTGACCTTGGTCTTGGACTTCTTTAGAAGAGTGTTGTAAGGACAGGTCTTCGTATCTCCGCTTCCCAACTCTCCAGGAATTGGTATTGCAAAAGAGCGAAAGTCGATTCTGCGCAAGGATAACAGACACAATTGGTAAATGAATGGACTGCGAAGCACAGGCTCGAAAGAGTGGGCTGATGCTTCGTGGAGGAAGAGAGAAAGGACGTGTCTTGTTGCTTGTTGGCACAGCCAGGCGAGAATAGAACAGGAGGAAAAAGAATGGCAGCAACGTCGAGCAAGGCTTTTGTTGAAGAATGAAAAAAAACTGGAGAGACAAGAATCGGACGATGGTTTTGAAGGTGAGGAGAGAAGAAGGGAAAAGGGAGGAGGAGAGGCTTGGACTTCCAAGTGGACATGTAAGTGGACTTCCAACCAGGTTGGGCCATTCGGGTCATGGACGTGGGCCATCTGTCAAGCAACCCAGACCCCGGGTGCTTCAGATGGATGGATAGATACCAGGCAGGCCGGGAAGGGAGGCGGCAGGCCTGGGAGGGCACAACAGGAGACTAGGAGTGAGAGTGCTGATAGCAGGAGTGTACGGACGGATAGCGTGTAGCATGTAGCAGCAGCATGACGAGGCTGGAGCTGCTCCCGCGCGCTCCGGGAAACACGGCGGTGAGGGGCCGGGGCTCCATGGCGATTGCGATTGGGTTGAGATTCGAGTCGAGGTTGAAACGCCGCGTCGACCCTTATTGGTCCCATCATAGTCGTAGTGATCATACTCGTACATGCGGCACGGAGTTTAGATGGACGCCTTCCAGGATCTCGCTTGGCAAGTTGGCCATGCCACGGGCATGCCATGGCAGCCGTGGGCCGGAATGGATCCCGGCTGAGCCTGTAATCATCAGCACCAAGCAACAGGGCCATACAGCACCAGGCAGCATTACCACAGCCATGGAGGCATGATGGGGCCACTGTGGGCGAGCCGGAGTCGAGACCGGACTGGAGACCAGATTGCGGCGCCGCATTGTGAGCCGCCGCGGTGGTAACTGGGTTGCTGGAATTGTTCCATGAAGTCGACAGAGGCGAACAAGGGCGGCCAGGGTCAGGGGAGCGACTTGAGGCGAGCTTATGCAGGAACAGTACCGACCTGAGACACCCCCCCTGGCCAATCGCAGCCCGCTGTCCTGTGCCTTCCCCTGTGCCTTCCCCTGCACCTACCTGGTGCTTCCCTGCACCTTGCACCTACCTGCACGTACTTTGGAGGCTTTGTATTATTATCCGTAGCTCTTGCTCTCCCTCAACTTCCCCATCCCAGTGGCGATCGAATAGCGATCCAGTTGCAACTTGCAACCCCTTTGCTTTGTACGCATTCCATCACAACGCAGGCACGCTCTTACCCCCACTCTGATACACTCCAGTAAGCGCCATCAGCTGCGAGATTGTGACGACGAAGTCGGTGACGGTGCCAGCGCCGACTGAAACGAGCCGCTGACGGTGGTCCAACCTGCGTCTTCGTAGTGCAGGCTCCACGACCAACAACAGGACGGACTCTCAAATTTCAGGGAGCAATAGCAGCCTGCGAAACTGCCCGCGGCTCCATCACTCCATGCCGTCTCCCGACGTCATTTGCCTTGCAAGCTAAAACGCTCCAAAACGCTCTCATCGTCCCGTCCGATTCTGCGGAATCGAACCCGATCTTCCTCTGATATTTTTTTTTTTTGCATGACTCCAATTAGAGTCACCCCTACTCTGTACATTCTACATGGTAATACGTATTCGGTACATGGTATTAGATCCCGCGTGCAAATAGTCGCGTGTCGTGGACCGTTGCACCACGTCGGTATCGGTCGACACGAGGCGCCCTCGCCGGGATCCTTTAACCTCCCCAGACTCACCTCCTTAATAATGTCTCTCCTGCTCTCTAGATGGCTCTCTCTCAGACTCCCAGGCCGTCATGTTTTAAATCCACACACTCGTCAGCGACCCCTTACAACGTCATTTGATTCATTTCCGGCTCCAAGTCTCCGAGAGTGACGGTCGTTTCAGACATCAGAGCCCCGGGGCCTTTGGTGGTCGACTCAATCCTCTTCTTGAGCCTCAACCAGGTTTGCCACCAACCAACATTCCAGCCCCTCTGGAATCTAACAGGGTTCCAACAAGGGCTCCCTTCTTTTTTTATACAAAATCTCTCACCCCCAGTCTTCAGGCTCTGGCGCTTGATAGGGACCCTAGTGTCAGTTGGTGATTATGCAATCGCTCCCAAGGACCACCTCTTCTGCCCTGAATCTTGGCCCCCCTCCCCGTTTCAGCCACATTTCAATGCAAACCCTCATTCCACCTCCTCTATCCTTGGTCGAGGCCGCCCAGAAGCGTCCACCAGATTGCCATCTGGGTTGACCCTCAGTCCAGCCAGCCTTCCAAGCCCTGCTGGCGCGTCGGCATCTTCCGTTGGGAGAAGCTTCGACACCTGCCAACTCTCCAGGGCCTCAATCACATCACGTGCATGCTGCTGCACCAGCCCGTCATTGTCCGTCCCTGCGACGTATTGCAGCGTTCGCATGATATCCTCGCGGCTCGAGTCGGTGAGGCCGAACCCTAGGGACCGGCGGGACTCTCTCGCCTTGTCCAGTGCCCTGACAAAACTGAGAACAGCCATGATGGCCGCTCTCCGTAGAATGGCCTTCTCCAACTCGGGCTCCAGCGTCAAGATATTGATGCAGAGGTCGACGCCCGCCGATGCAATTGTCGGCCCGATGCCCCCGATATTGGTTTCCAGGGCAGTCCCGAAGATGGACAGGGCCGATGCACGCATCCGGATGTCCTCTGCACCTCTCTTACTGTCCCATCCCTGGACGATTTGAGCCAGGATATCGTTGGTAGCCTTTTCTTCCGCCGTCATATCCTCATCCTCGTCCACGTCCATGTCTTGGTCTTTATCCCCTCTCTCCCCTCTCTGCCTCTTGAGTTCATGTAGTTTCTCTTCCCGTGCCTGCTTCGCTTGCGTTTTGGGCCGGTATCCCCGCCGACCAGCAATGGAGAGCAAGGTCTCGCTCACCTGCTTTGCCGGCTCGCCGGAAAAGGCCTCACCAAGACGCTCGATGACCTGCATAAGGGCCTCGCCGAACCTGAGCCGTGTATCCGTAGACGCCTTCTCCTGTGGGTCCAGATAGTGGTCAAGCAGCTCGTTGATGGTGGAGCGTGGGTGCTTGTTTGCAAGCTGCGTAAACATCTTGACGACTCGCAAGTTGATGTAGTCCTCATTGTTGGTGAGTAGGTGGCACATAAGGACATTGACAGCCGTGACATCCAAGACAGAACTCTCGGCCAGTATCAGTTCAGAGAGCAGGCTGAGTCCCTCTGATATCACAGGGGGCGGATTGTCTGTTCCTGTGATATAATTCATGGCGAGGTTGTAAGTGCGCCGATCTTCAATCTGGCGATTGCTGAGCGCCGGGGCTGCTTCCTCGTCCTGGTCCAAATCGCCACGGTACCTCAGCAGTAATGCTAAATTTGAAGCCGTTTGCGACACTTGTGGTCGGTCTTCCTTGCTGAGCCTATCCAGCGACGTCTCGATGATACGTAATTCTTCCTTATTGATGCTTGCTTTGTTAAAAGTCGGTGCTGTGATTACTAAATTTAGCAAGCTCAACACGACCCCGACTAGGTCATCCGCCAGTGCAGCCTGGCCATCAGCCTTCAGAACCTGGGCTATCAGCTCCAGGAGCTGATCAAAGCGACTGACAAGTATCTCAGGCGCCTTTTCAAGAAGCTTCTGCAATAGTGTCACCTCAAATAGATCTTGAACTGGAGATCCTAACTCTTCCTTCAGGGGGCTCGTCGGGAGGCTGATGCCAGATGAATCACCAGCTGTCTTGATCCATCGACGGAGAAGGTCGAGAAATACTGATGATATGTCCTTCTCCGAGCATGAAGTGACTGTCATGTCTGACAAGATGACGGCCTTCTCTTCAATTTCACTCCAGTTGATATCAGCGTCTTTGGCGGCTGATTCGGAGCGCTTAGCCACGATATCCACGGCTCCATTCGCCGCAAGGTGGTACTCCCATGCAGACTCAGCATCAGACAGTGAGCCTCTGCAAAGGACATGTTTGATCAGTACATCCACAGTTTCGCCATTCCCAAAGAGTTTTAAGTAGGTCTCGAGCAGAGCCCGCCCGGCACTTCTGGGGAGATCTTTGCCTGTAGGAAGGCTTGATGATGATGCTAGAGCCCAGATCTGTGGAAGGATGGGCTTGAGGACTCTCCTGCATAGCCCAGGGGATGGGTTAGACAGAATTAGAACCTTGAGGCGGCGTAATGAGCTCTGGAGCAACCCGGGCGTGACAAGAACTTGATCTCGGCTCAGGTCAATGACCTCATCCTCATTCTGTATTGAGCCAAAATTTGAACGGAGGGATGGGTTGACGTTCCCTAGTAGTGGCTGAACAAAGACTTCCCATCCAGGCGCCCCTGCAGTCATTCATCTTATCGTTAGCCTTGTGTCCGCCGGGTTTCCAACTCCCACTGGCACATACCAGGAGCCCCTAACTGTCGTTTGCCCAGGATTCCAAATCCTACAATCTGGGCTGCGGTGCGAGCTAGGTCTGGGCCATCTTGGCCGTCCATCAGGTGGAATAACTGTCCTGATATACCCTCAAACCAGGCTTGCGGTGTCATGGAGGCGGGGACTGAGGATAGCAGCCTCGTAGCCATAGCCACGGCTTCGTGAGTGATACTTGCGCCTTGCTTCTGAGGGGTTGTCGGGTCGGCAGCCTCAGAGGAGTTACTCGGGTGGACTGAGAAGACAAACTCCATGGTTCCGCGAACGCCGCCGGGCCTCAGCGGCACCAGGGTAAGGGTGCGCATGAGAGGTTGCGACAGCCATGGTGGGAGCACGTTTGGCTTAATCAGAGCATTCAATGCTGGAAGCAGGACCCAGGTCTCGGTTCTGAACGGGCGTCAGACTTCCGAGGGCGCATCAGGCCGGGCCACCTACCTCTCGACGAGCTCATTGTACGCACTGAGCCCAGCCTCGCGAGAGGCCTCATCAAGTGATGGGTCAAAAGCTTTTTTCGCTGCTTCTACAAGTTCCTGGACGACCTTGGGCTGAGAATGCTGCGGGCCTGAATTCTCGGCCATTGTGGCTGGCTCAAGATGAAGTGATGGAATTTCTGCCAGGCAGTTGACATCCGACGAGGTGAAGTTGGAGCAATGGCATTAATGGCTTATGCTTGGCATAAAGGTTGGTGGGGCGTGCATAAGGCTAACGCCAGAGGTCTCCGTTTGGTCACGTGCTCACGCGATGCGATGGCCCGTGCGTCCTGCCAAGCTTGAAGTAGGACCCGCGTCCATGTTGACACTCTCATCAGTTGGTCTTCACAACGCCACACCTCATCTTCATCCAACTCTTCCCACTCGTTGCTCGAGCCAACTGCTCTTCCTGCCAAGCCAAACTCTTTACAAGCTTCTCGAATTAGGTTACCACCAAACTCCTTTGTTGCTCCTCGCGGGCAACGGCCACAATGCGCGTCGCCTCCCCCACAGTCCTCCGACTCTCGTTTTCCGCAAGGAATGTCTATCGCAGACCCCTCTTCCAGGCTGGTTGCCCACGGTGTGCCGCTCTCGAGCCTGTAACAGGACCTCGCTGCTAGCCGCAATTGGATTCACCTGGTCTTTTGCTGTTGGTTACTAGACGGCCCAGCCCAGCTGGGGGAATGAGTTTCGGAACTTAACCCTAAGCATACACCTGGTTCTCAGTTTTGCGCCCCTTGTCGTCCGAACCGCCTTCTAAGTTGGTTGGGTGATCTCAGGAAGCTGTCCCCCGCTGAATAAGTGGGAAGGCTGAACGAGATCCCCGTGCCGACGGACTGTCGGGGAGGACAGCCCAGTCACCTCACGGTGCGCAAGAGGGGGGATGCCATGAGCCGTAGCGGTAAGAGCCTCTGGTCTGAGGACGCTCGTCGGCCCTACCCGCTGGAACTAGCACAAAGGCCAAGAGTAGGCCGTCCAGGAGGTGCTGTCGGATTGAACATGCAGGAGTTGTTGGTATATCATGAGTTTTGACCTTCGGGCCCGAACTTTGTCGGCGAACGCGTCGGGAATCAAGCAGAGAGAGTTTGAGCACAAGTTCTGGCCACACACAGTCAGCCGTGGCATCTTACCAACCCTTCCTGAGATGTTGCCTTGCCGGAAAGCACAGTTGCATCCCAATTGTGTTGTGAGGATCTAAGGATACACACAGAAATGCCCCGGCTGATCATTATCCTTTGCCGCTCTGCAAAAGCTCTCAGTACTCAAGCCTGTTTAAAATCCAACGCTGCTGGCCATGGCAACCGTTGCATCCAACCTGCTCGTTCTCTTCCTGGCTCCCTGGACCGCACCACAGCAACCGCTAACGGTGTGTGATGCACATGCATCTGGCCTGGCCAAGCGCATTAACCTTCGGCCTTGGGCTCTGTCCTAAAGCTGTGAAGGACGCCAGTCACCCGTCGCGATTCTCTCGGATCAGGACAAATTCCTCGGGTTCCCACTCCTCGTAGGCCCCCGAGACGACAGCACGGCTTTTATGGGTGTCTTTTGGCCGTGCGATAATGCCCTCCTAGTCAACTCTGCAAAGAGTGTGATGGAGAGGAATCAAAAACCAACCCTTGTTGGCAGCGCAATACAAACAGAAGGAGTTTGGGTTCCTATTCTCAGCTCTCGGTGGAGAACGGCGCGACACTACGGAGGCAGTGGTAGCAAAGACTGCTTCGGGATGTGATGAGACCTGGTCAGAGAGTGTATGCCTTGGTACGCAGGCGAGGGCCCCTCTGGCTTCTAGTTCTTTGTCACTGTTGACTGCAGCACCAGGACCCATCTCGAGTTGGAGTCAAAGTTTCGTACTTGTCTAGGGCTGCTAGTCTCGTGATCCTGCGACCTGAAGCGGAGAGTCTGCAACTCGTCCAGGCTTTTTATATTCGAATTAAGGGGCAAGCCAGGGGAACAGGCAGCCTCGGTTGCCCTCGTGCCAGAAATGGTGGGAGGGCAACCCCCCTGCGGTGAGGGGATAAGTCATCCCCTTTCTCAGCTCTACCGATATCGATACTAACTGGTCAATAGTTCTGGTGGATTCTCGTTGGCACAACCCTCTCCCAATCCCCCCTTTTTTCTTTTCTCTCGCCTTCCCTCTGCCGTAGAAGAAATTCATGCCCAGATATTAGTCGACTGGAGCCGTTAAACTCCTCCAATGAAGTACATACAGGTTCTGATGCAAGTAATGTCGCTAAGAGTTTTCGGATTGCGCTGTTTAATCATGCTAGACGTTGAGAGTCGCATACATAAGCAGTATTCAGGATCAGCATATAAGCCTTGAAACAGCTCAAGCCAGGCTACCAGATGGCGGCTTTGCCGTACGTACAGCAGTGAATTGGAGAACGAAAGAAGTCATTCCTTCCAGGTTGTGAACTGTGGTTTGCCAGGTGCCACTCCTTCCATTTGCCCTCCTTGGCTAAAGGCCTCGGTGGTTTCATCCTGTGCGCTTCCTGCCAAACCTCCATTCCAGAAAGAAGTACCTAGCTCATCAATGGTATCTACTTAAGTACCTACTTGAAGGATCTACCCAATCCACCTGAGGAAGTCCCGTAAGTATCTCCTTACCTGACTTAAAACGTATGCCTGGAGGCAGGCCACAACGCCGAAACAGCAGAATTGGCTGGGTGTCATCTTTGGACACGGCGGAACGCTTCCCCAGGCTCGTCTCCTACAATTTGTACAATTTGCCGACGTACATTATAACTACCGCTAGCAACACGGATTTTCTTGTGAATGACAATATGCGTCCATACTTATTGAACCTCTTTGTGGGCACAGCCTAGGCGGCTACGACACCTCGAGTTGCGGCAGAACCGGCTGGCGCTGCACCAGTTGTCTTATCAGCAAGACAACCTTCACATGACCCGGACGCATCGAGCGAAGGTGCGCTTATGTCTGATGAAGCGAAGGCCCGGGACAGGGCTAATCTCGTCGAGCCAATGGTTGGCCCGGGCATCCTCAACTACCGCGATGGTATTCCTGACGGAGAGACCTTGTTTGACCTCATACCGGCTCTTGGGACGCTGCCTTCGGACCCGTCTAATCAATGCATTCTCTTTCCGTAAGTGATCTCGGTATCAGACCGTGCCACACATTTGCTGAAAGATTGGGCTATTAGGACATATGCAAATTGGACAGGTCGGGGGTGGGAGCCCAGAGTGCATGGGCATTACTACCGGGAGCTGTATAGCGCTGTTTCCAGAGACTCGATCCGTTATCTCGCTAGTCTATTCAGCTACCCAGTCCCATTTGACGACCTCTCTCGCCCGGAGCAGCATCACGCAATCAAGGTTATGGGATCCCTTCTTTCAGCTCGGCAAATCGACCCTTACGTGCGCATTGAGGCTGCCAAAGAAGTCATCTACTTTCCCCCTGGCTATAGCCCACCTAACGGCCCTCCCAGGAGGGGCATCCAGACTATGGTAGGGGACGGGAAAGGCCAGAAATGGGGAGATTTCGATTTCTTCTCTAGGGTGGACAATGATACCTATAAGGTCCGCTACAATCTCGCTGGAAATGCCACCTCGAAGGCACAGACCCTCCACCTGCGTCCCTTCACACTGGGAACACATGTAGACAAATATTACCCCGGCCAGGGAAGCAGCAAGAGCAAGGGAAGCACGATTGCTTACTTGGTCCCCCCTCATAGAATGATAATTCTGTCGGATATTGACGATGTTTTGCGGGAGACAAGGATCTACGTCCCCCAACAAGCCATACTCAACACGTTTGTGCGACCCTTCGAGGCCTGGATGAACATGCCTCAGATCCTTTCAAACTGGTCCTCCTCAATCCCAGACCTGCATTTTCACTACATGACAACGACCCCCGAACAACTAGCCCGGCACTACATGTACTTCCTCTACCAGAAGTACCCTCCGGGCTCCTTCGACACGCACCCGATGAGTCTGGCATCCTTCACCCCTATGCAGTCCAGCCGTCAATACTACTTGGAGAAGATTTTCGAGACCTTTCCCCAACGTCGATTCGTCTTGATCGGGGACACGACCAACCCGGATATCATGAAGCAGTATCCAGCCATGTACAAGAAATTTCCTGGACAGGTTCAATGCATCTTCATTCGGAACACGACAGCTACAGATGAGGAAAACCTGTTTGGGTACGACACTTCTGGGTTCAAGGACGTCCCCGAGAGCGCGTACATGTTCTTCAACGTGCCAGATGACTTGTCAAAGCTTGACATTGCCAATGGGCAGTGCCGGAATTCGACACTGAAGTCAAACAATGTTGAGTATCGTATTCAGGGGGGCAATATTGCGTATCCGACGGATGAAGATGGGACCAATGCAGCCCACAAAGCACCAATTACGGGTGCTACTACTTGTATAATTACCATGCTTGTGCTGTTTCTGCATAGAGTTTATTCTTCAAGGTTGTAAAAGGAGACTGGGCTTGCGCTGTTATTAACTAGAACTATCTCATCAGCTGCCCATCAGTCTGCTCAACACCGGTTGACGTTCTCAGGCACATTTGATAATAGTGTCTCCCAGGGTAGGTAAGGTACTAGTATATGATAACACGAGATACCTTGTCATTGGAGATAGTCCGAGTACTATTGGCAAAGCAAGAAGCCCAGTCCCCGGTCGATGAGGGGTCATATGCATTGTAGGCAAATTTTAATACATAATAGTAGTACGTACGGAAGCAAACATGCAGCATGGACGCCCGAGACCCTGACCCTGGTTGGGGCTGCATCATCTGCATAACCCGGCAGCAATGGAGAGTCAGCTGGTCAGTGAAACATGACGACACATGTGGATAGTGGGCAAAACAAGTGGGCGGTGGATTGGAGAGATGACCCAGGCGGTGATGAGCGTTTGCTGGATCCTGCGAGAGGGCAGGAACCAAGAGGTTCTACCTACTTATCTACCTAAGTTCTGTGCAGGGAAATCACGCTCACGTCGCCGACAGCAGGAACCACGGGGGGCGGTGATCCACTTTTGACTTCGTCCACCTTTCGTACAAACAAACACCAGACCAGTTCAACCAACTCAGCCCTCTTTCTCCCCACGCGTAAACTGAGAGCCCCATCCTGGCCCAAATGCTACCCAAGACTCTATATTGTACTTCTTATCAGATCTGTCACGGAACACATCGCTGCCAAGGCAGCCCTCGGAGCGTGACTCCAACACGATTCGCCGCTCGGCCAAGAGTTGAGAATGCTCGAGACGAGTTGATAATGGGGGCACGCAAGGCGTCGCCCACAGTCGCAATGGCCACGTTTCATGAGACCCTGCAGGACTGGTGCACCATCCGCACCGCCAGACTGTCACTGCTGTGAGGCATCGCGGCATGATCCCTGACCCCTGGCGCTTCACACGAGGACTGGTCCAGAAGACGACCCGACAAAGGCTGGACGTTTGGTTCCGGGGCTCTGACAATACTTATTACTGGTAGTTTCCGACGTGTCATACGAGTACGGGAGGTACGTAGTGAACGCTAGAGGGTACACACGCACGTGTTCCGATGTCCCTCCCACCATGTGTGACCGGTAGGGCCGATACCATCCTACCCTACCTGTCAGGCTATCAGCTCGGCACGACGGCGCCACCCGCTCGTCTTCCCCAGCTATCTGAATCCTTCAGAATTCTGGAGGTTTTCGAGTCCTTGCGACAGCAGGAGGATTATTCCAGACTTTGAGACCACCCAGTTGAAACTCCTACTGACGGCATTGACACAGAGAACCATGATGCTTATTCCAATATAGACTTCTTTTTTTTTCAATATAGACCGACTACCAAAAGCCAATATGGACGCCCTGACCTGAAGCTTGGCAACCCTTCCAAATTTCCATTTCCCCGCGCCCTCTATCCCGACCAAGGAATACGCCGGCTTTGCCAAAACCATGTACTTGGGAATTGCTATGTACATCGAGAGACACATTAGTCCCCAGCCCCGAACAGCACCAGACTTTGGTTCTGCTTCCGAATCACGCCATTTCCCACAGCATTAGAGGCCCACTGAGCTTCAACTCCGCTCACGAGACAGGCCGACCCATCCGCAGAGCCGCTGGCCACCTAGAAAGGCTCCCCAGTGGTCCTGGGTATGTCGAAAGCTCCGGCCGTAGTGCTGGTTGCTCTCGGCATGGCGCTGGTCACTGGTGGCCCTGGGGGAGGCTGGATGATTTTATCTCGGAGCGTCCAGAGTCTTTCGCCTGGCACAGTCGGGGCAACAAGCTCCATCATGGTGTACTGGAGGACCCCATCCTTGACCCGAGGTACGACGATATCCCGGGACATGGGCCAATGGTGCATGAGTGGTTGCTCCTCGTCTCGTCCCTCCGCCTTTGATCTTATCAGTTATCAGTGTTCTTTTCCCTCGAGCTGCACGACTTACGAGGCATGTGGCGCAGGGAGCGTTGTTGATCCAAACCCAGTTCGGGCAGTTGTAGGTGTAAAAGTACTTGCACCGATACTTGTAAAAACCGCCGCTTCCGCTCATCTTGAAGATAGCTTGAGAGTTGAGTACTTTACTCTGGCGACGAATTTGATATTGAAGAAGGTGAGGTAGTCGCGTCGCTGATAGGGAGGATAGGTTGTGTGTGTGTGAAGATTGCCCTAAACGAGGTCTTCGAGGACAGGACAAGATTCTTATAATCGAATGCCTGTTAGAAGCTCACCAGGCAAGATACACCAAAAAAAGGAACGAGCCTGCTTGGTGTCTGGCCTGGAAATGCTAGTACGTATGCATGCACTCAGGGCTGCAGGATGGTACTGGCAAATCGATGGTCGGTAATCATGTTACTACTTGTTTCTCGTACCTATCAACATGTTCGCCCAGGGTAGGAATGAGCTGATGCAACCGCATGGAACAGGCTAATGACCAGTGACCACCAGAACCAGGAACCTGGAACTACTCGCAGAGCCTGGAACCTGGAACCGTGGGGGGCCGACAGGGATGGATCCATGGCTACCAGCTTGCGAGTCTGCCCACGAGTCCCACCAGACCGCCCCCCTAATGTTCTGATCCGAATACATAACATTCATAGGGATAGTCAAATGACGAGGGGCTCGAAATGTCAACCGGATAGTTTCCTCTTGCCACTGTGTCGGATCACTAAACGTTGTGCGCCGCAAGTAAGATTTTGTCAGCATGGTAATACACCGACTAACCCATATCTAGACGAGTCTCTCTGTGGAGAAGCGTCCGGAACTGCCAGAAGCCGGACGACTTCACCGATTGACGGCGCGAGGTCTCAGGTTTGAGTCGTTTATTGTTTTCCCAGCTCACCGGCGAGATAATTTGGGGGTTATAGGCCGATTGCAGAACAGGGAGATGCCCGGCTCTATCGTAGCCGAGACTGTGGGCGGCTAGATCGAGACACTCACCCCGGATCTCATCATCTTGCTGGGACCTGGCAATCCGGGTTCTCGGGAATCCAGGGTCTGGAGTGTTTCCAAGATAAGCCGAAACAAGCACCAGGCAATGAGACAAAATTCAAGCCATGAACCCCAAGGCTGGGATCATACTCTGCATCAGCATCGGCTCCGATAGCTCTCGAAATCGGCTGCAGCCCGGTTTCAGTACCGACCAGACGCAACACGGCTCTCTCATAGTAGTCCACGAGCCACAGGATGACAGCCAGTAATGTTTCCCACCAGCTGGGTACGTGGCCGGGATGTTCAGCATCGTGGCGTTGCTGCGATGTACTACTCCGCAGAAGGCGATGGGAGCCTCGATCGAGCAGGCGACAGACAGCCTGGAGGCCGATCCAGGCTGAGAGGTGGGCCGACTGACATCGGAGACGAACAGGCACTCAAGCTGCTCAGCGTCATGCATTTACGAGTACTAGGAGCCAGCCCAACGGATCACTCGGACACATACCCCTGACAAATTGCCATAGGGCCTTTAGCTCCATAACGCCCGATGTGTTTGTGGAAGTAACACAGTTGGACCCCTCCTCACGAAGGGCGAATTACGTAGAGGTCGACGGTTGACCAGAACCTGGCCCGCTAAGATGGTTGCTCCAGTCACCAATGATGGGAATTTGGGGGGAGGGCATCGGCCGTCCGTTTGGGCAGAGGCTGCAGGACTTGGCAACGTGGTGTTCAGATCTGAGGGCGCCTCGAAATCCCCGAAATATTACGGGGACCGGCCCAAGATCTCCGTACCCGCGGGTCTATGCAAAGGCCGTTTCACAGTGACCGCCTGCACTAGACTGGGCAGTGCACATTTGCATGAGGCTTGCGTTATGAGAGGCCTTCGATGCTTGGTTCCTGAACTCCCTGGATCCTTGCTTGGTCCCCAGCGTCGGCTCTGCGAGTCTGTGCACAGCACCGCTTCACTTTGTCTTTGACCATTGTGAAGCTGTGAACCAGTCTTCCCGAAACATCATACCACCAGATCGGTAACTGTTTATTCATCATCTATTGGCAGCGCGCAAACCGACTTGTCCTCAGACAGTGTTCGGGTTGGACCGCAAGACCGGTCTTATACTATACTGGTAGGTTGCAGCCTTGTTCAACGATTGGACTGCTGTGTGCGAAGCATGTACGAGCATGTACGTACCTACTCGTACTGCGTATTAGTATTGCCCTGTAGGCTTACTTACCTGGCTGAGCTTCGTGCACAGTAGGAAGATCGTCATAGCTGCGCGTTTTGCATGTACAAAGGTGCATTAGGCACCCAGTCTACTTCATGATGTGCACTGTATCCGTACATGGAATATATTGCCCGTGCAATGCCGGCGCCCCGGGGAAGTCCGGGGATTCCAGGCGATCCATAGGGCGACATGGAGATGGAGATGGGGACCTTGGCATCGCCCAGAACTTTGATACTACTACTCCGTACTACTACTACTATTAGAGTCTGGATCTGCTCTGCTGGCGGACATGGATGTCGATAGATCGTTGTCGCGGGTAGCACCGAGCCACCAACAGCCTTTCCCCCTTTGTTTCTTCCTTTTTTAATTGCCCTTCCAGCGACTCCGCCATGCTACTCTGCGCGCTGGCAAACCGACAGCTAGGCTCAGGTGAGACAGCAAAGAGCGCCTTGCGGGGTTTGTGGCTTGTGCTAAGGATCTGGAAGGTTGCATCCTCAACACCACCACAGCTGCGGGTAACTATCACCAAGAAATTTCCAATTAGAGGGTCACCCTGCGGCTGGCTCGGATTGGAAAAGAAGACCCCTCGTCTTCAGCGGAAAAGAAGACCCCTCGTCTTCAGCTGACAATTTCGCCCGTTATTTCCCTGCTTTCTATGGGTGACACGACTAAGTCATATGAACTGAGACCTCGGTGTACCGTCCTCTAAAGTCCTAAGCCTTGTTCGCTCTTTTCCCCTCCACAGAAAAAAAAGATCGTGCCCTCTTGGAAAATCCATGATTAATCATAAAAAAAAAAGACAAAACAAAAAACCAAACGCCATCAGTGCGGCTCTTGATGCGAGAATCGTGAGATTTCGCCATGCTAGAACAGTCCAACCACAAGTAGCGCCAAGCCGACATGATTGGACCCCTTTTCTACATTTGTTCGGAGGGCCAACGGCCCGTGAACATCATCGTACCTCCTTACAATAGTAGGCCCCTAGCGCTAGAGTTCTCCCCCTTTGCTCAACGAGCGGCCTTCATGGCTGCTTTGCGGCGCTTCTTCTCCGCTGCCCTCGTGAGGGACCGCTTCACCTCACCGTCGTCAAAGGTGTCGAGATCATAGTACACCGGAGCGATTTCCTGTTTGAGGAGAGAGAAACCATTAGCGTGCCCGCCAAGAACAAGACGTCGCGTCATCACTGTAAGGCGCAAGGAGAGGGACGGGGCTTGTGGGGGGTGGTGGTGGTGGTGGTGGTGGGGAACTTACCATGAGCCATTCGGGGCGGATGCCCGTGCAGGTGCGGATGTACTGCTTGGAGGTGAGGACGAACTCGTTGTAGAGGACCCAGTCGAACTCGGTGCGGAGGACGGTGGAGGGGTGGATGAGGACGGCCTGGTCGTCCTTGACGGTGCGGTAGACCTTCCCGGAGGACTCCTTCATGGCGACCTGCATGAAGAAGCCCGAGAGCAGGGCACGGCGGATGTTGTTGTAGTAGTTCTTGTCCTCGAAGGGGGTGGACATGAGATCGAGGCCGTGCGTCTCCATGATGCGCTTCAGCTGGGCGCGGACATTGTCGGCGCTCGACAGGTGCCGGAAGGAGAGGAAGTGCTCATGGCACCACTGCTTGAGGCTGGCCGGGTCCGAGGTCGACTGGCCCTTGAAGGCGTGGTAGGCGTTGAGGAGGGTGAGGTGGTCGCCGTCCGGGTGGGCAAAGTGCGCCTTCATCTCGTCGGCGCGCTTGCGGTTGGTGGCCGGGCGGACAAAGATCTGGGGCACCGAGAGGAGCGATGTGATGGACAGTATCTCGTTGGAGCAGTAGAACTCGGGCGATGAGATGAGCATGACGGCCAGGGCGGGATCCAGCGGGAACTCGGACGCCATACCTCCGAGGGTCGTCAGCTCGCCGTCGTCGTCGAGGCAGGCCAGGTAGTTGAGCTCCTCCAGGGCACGCATCATGGTCTCCGGGGCGGGCGGGTCCATGAGGTCGAAGTGGACGAGATCCTCGACGCCGAGCTTCTTGAGCTCCAGGACCGTGTTGGCGAGGTTGGAGCGGAGAATCTCAGGGTAGGTCTGCTCGATAAGCTCCTTCTTGAAGGCCTTCTCCGTGTACAGCCTGAAGCACTTTCCGGGCTTTGTACGACCGGCACGACCGGCACGCTGCTGGGCCGACGCCTTGGAGATGGGAGACACGAGCAGCGACTCGACTCTGATGCGCGGGTTGTAGATCTTTTGCTTGCTGAAACCGGGGTCCACGACGTAGACGATGCCGTCAATGGTCAAACTGGTCTCGGCAATGTTTGTGGACACGATGCACTTGCGGCCAGGTCGTCCTCCCTTGCGGAGGGGTCCTGGGGCCTTGTCGAAGATGCGCTGCTGTTGCTGGGGCGGCAGCGTGCCGTAGAGGGGGTAGACGACCAGGGGCCCGGCATCGATCTCGCGCTGCAGCTCCTCTGCCTCGAGGTTGATCTTTCGGCACGCGTCCTCAATCTCGTCCTCACCCGTTAGGAACAGCAGTATGTCACCCTCGGGCTCGGAGGCGTGGATCTGCAGGACCGTGCGGATGGCGGCCTCGACGTAGTCGCGCTCGGGCTCGGGGGTGTAGAAGATCTCGACAGGGTGCGTGCGGCCGGGGACGGCCAGCAGGGGAGCGTCGTTGAAGTAGCGCTGGAACTTCTGGGCATCGAGGGTGGCGGACATGATGATGATCTTGAGGTCGGGGCGGCGGCCGGCAATCTGCTTGAGCAGGGCCATGAGGATGTCGGTGGCGAGGGTCCTCTCGTGGGCCTCGTCAAGGATGATGCAGCTGTAGCGGGACATTTCGTGGTCGTGCATGGCCTCGCGCAGCAACATACCGTCGGTCATGTACTTGAGCATGGTGCGGGGGCCGGTCATGTCCTCGAAACGGATGCTGTAACCGACCTCCTCGCCAAGCTTGACATCCATCTCGTCGGCGACACGCTGGGCGACGGACATGGCGGCGACTCGGCGGGGCTGAGTGCAGGCAACGAGCTTGCCCGTCAGGTTGGGGAGCTCATCGTAGACGACATACTGGGGGATCTGGGTGGTCTTGCCGGAACCCGTCTCACCGACGAAGACGAGGATCTGGGTGGAGTGGTACTTGTCGAGGAACTCCTGGCGCTGCTTGTGGACGGGGAGATCGCGGCGGGTCTGGAGGATCTGGAAGTACTTCTGGGTGTGCTCCTTGCCAGTGAAGGCGTTGGTGGACAGGTCCTCGACCTTGGAAGCCTGGCCGGCGGTGGTGCGACGACGCTTGAAGCTCGCGAAGGGTGAGTCTGGCGAGAGCTCGCCATTGCCCGCGGCGGAATCCGCGTCCTGGTACATGTGTGCGAGGTAGGGATTGTACTTTTCGCCGGTGCCGTCTTGGCCGTCCTCCTTCTTGGCCTTCTTGCGCGAGGGCTCCTCCGAATCGGCGCTGGTGCGTTTTCCTCCTCTCGCGAGGCTCGGATCGGTCATAGTTTCTGGTAGAGCGAGCGTGGCGCGTGGGAGCGAGTGACAGTGCGCGAATGACGGGGCGACAAGACGGGCAGCTGCAGTCGGCTAGACAGAGAGTCTCCCTACAGAGTGCTGACTGCTAGTATGGACTATGGAGTATGTCTGCTGCGAACCCGTTGGTTGGTGTTGGATAAAATAAAAATTTGGCGGGACGAGATGCGACGCGTATCGATAAGGACCCTGATGTCTATCACAGTGCAGATAGCCGTGGGTTTGCCCAAATGTGTGGAGTACGCACTGTACATCATCTCAGAGAAATAGGACCTTCCAAGGAGAAGCAAGTTCCAACAAATACAGGACGCCGCAGTCTTGCAACCTTGGCTTTTCAAAATATTTCTGGGGCATCCTACTCGAGGCCCCTAGGCTTGTCTTGATGCGATTCTGGAGGCACCGCGTTCTTAGACGCCTAGTACACCACGCACTGTGCGCTACGATCTCTCACCGAGAAAGAAAGTCCAAAATACAATGCAGAATGGGACCCCAACGTTCCTCACCTGCACTTCTCACTTGCACTTCTCACTTGCACTTCTCGCTTCCACTTTTCACTTCAAAATTTTGAATGGTATATGGCTGAGGCTCTCGGCTACATTTTATAGGTAGAATCTTGGCTACCGTTGTCCACTGCCCACTGCTGCCCAGCAGCTCTCACAGCCCGTTAACCACATCTCGAGCCTGAAGACTTGGCCATGGCTGGCGATTCTGCTACCTTCTCGCCTCAGGGCTTTGCGCCGCAGAGACCCAGTTTCCAGCTTGGGCAACATGACTCAAAGAGGACGGCTCCTCTCACAGACCTGCAGTATGGCCACCTGCTCAACTACGGTGTAAGCCCAACAGCCCTGCTCCTCTCATCTTCCGCCCACACTGACCCATTCTAGTTCAATTTTGTGACTACTCCCATCACAAACGACCACTTTAGGTCGAGGGTGTTTGACCTCGTCAGGGAGCATCTGGAAGCCTTGAGGAACTCCTCCAGTGACAAGGCCAGCACCACAACCCCCTCTGTGGCAGACCCCATTCTCCCACCCTTGACGCCCGAGGACACCAGTCTCTTCCCGAGCCCAGCGGTCAACACTTATACCGGCTTCATCAGCCCTTGGATCGACCTCTGCTCCCCGGACCGCATCATTGCCAGCATATCCCGCCAGGTCCTTAATCTTGAGATCAACTACGCCAACTTTTGCGGCATCAAGAGCCTCGTGGTTCCCGGCCCGGCAAGGGATGCGTCCAAGAATGGAGGCAACCAGGGACTGGCGCAGTATTCTCGTGCCATCCAAGAGGCTCTCACTGTGGGAAGCCGCTTGAACTTCCTGATTCACATGCCTATGTATCGGGAGCCTGGCGCTGGCAAGCAGACCGAACTCCTGTCGTCCCTCGACCCGGAGGCTGTTGTCGACGAAGAGCCCAAGGAAGTTGACCTCTTCAGCGCCTGGGATTCTTGGAACCAGATTCGCTCCGTGTGCGAGTACGACATGAGACTACTGGTTGGTGAGTTTTATTGTTCCCGACCCCAGCAAGGCTACCATCTAACTTGGCAGCTCTGCAACTACCCAAGGTCATGCCGGAAAAGACGCTACAGAACAGGTGGTTTGCCGAGCCTATGCATTACCTCACCCTGAGCCCTGGAATTTTCCAGTCGAACAAGGGTGGATATCCTACCCTGTCCAAACACCATCAACAGCTGATCTTCAATTATATGGAGCTCAAGATGGCACCATGGCTACTTCTGTGCGACATGGGCCCTGATGTCTCAGGGGTCAGGAGGCCGACCCAGTCGCTTCCACAAGATGGGCTCGACCCAAGCTCTCACGACCAGTTCCCGAGCTTGTCAGAGTCTCAGTCTGCCGAATCAAAGGGCAGCAACTCGACAACTACTACCAACGCGTACCTGTCCTATATTCGCTGGTTAGAATCGCAACAGCCCCCGCTTTCGGAGCTGGAGGCGAATACGCTGGCTAGTTTCCAGGACTGGCTGCAGTCGCCTCTCCAGCCCTTGGCGGACAACCTTGAGTCAGCCACTTATGAGGTCTTTGAGGGGGATCCGGTCAAGTATGAACAATATGAGATAGCCTGCACGGAGGCGTTGAGGGAATGGAAGCAGCTGGGTAAGCCGACCTCCAAAGAGGGCGTCGTGGTCATTGCCGTTGCGGGTTCTGGCCGGGGCCCTCTGGTCACCCGTGCTCTACAGGCGGCAGAGACTGCTGGGGTTGACGTCGAGGTTTGGGCTCTGGAGAAGAACCCTAACGCCTATGTCTACCTGCTGCAGCGGAATAAGACCGTCTGGGGTGGCCGTGTCACGGTAGTAAAGACGGACATGCGAGCCTGGAAGGGGCCTCTCATCTCGGATTCACCCGAGACGGGGCCGGTATATGGAAAGGTCGACATCTTGATCTCGGAACTCCTCGGGTCCTTTGGCGACAACGAGCTCTCCCCAGAGTGCCTTGATGGCATCCAGCATGTCATCGCCAAACCCCACGGGATATCCATCCCGAGCTCCTACACGGCCCACTTCAGCCCCATATCGACCCCCAAGCTGTACGCCGACATTCTGTCTAGAGTTCCGGTCGAGCCCACGGCATTTGACACCCCCTGGGTCGTCAGGCTATTTGCCCTGGACTTTGTGTCGCAGAAGGTGCCCGGCCACCCGCAGATCCAGCAGGCATGGGAGTTTGTGCACCCCATCCCTGAAGATACGCTGAAGTCCATCGAGGCTAGGCGCTCGGGCGGTGTTGTCGGCGGCGGCGGAGGCAGCATGGCCGGCGCGGCCGGCGCCAATGACCACAACTCGCGGTTCTGCCGCGCGACGTTTGTGTGCCCCAACCGGGGTGTCATTCACGGCCTGGCCGGGTATTTCGAGTCGACGCTGTACGAGTCGCAGCTCGAGGAGCACGCGGGGGAGAAGGTCGAGATCAGCACGCACCCGGAGCGCATCGACCAGAAGAGCAAGGACATGATATCGTGGTTCCCCATCTTCTTCCCGCTCAAGGTACGTGGTTTCCTGCTTTTGTTTTGCATATCCCTCTACCGTGCATTGAACGTGCTGACATGTTACCCAGCAACCGCTCTACTTCCCGGGCGACACAGAGCTGGAGGTGAGCATGTGGCGGCAGACGGACGACACCAAGGTCTGGTACGAGTGGGTTGTCGAGGCGTGGACGTGGGTTGGACCGTCGTCCCGGATCAAGGTGGGCTCCTCGGAGCTGTGCAGCAGCCGCAAGGTCGGGTGCCTGATGTGATGTGATGAGATGAGATTGGTGGTAGTTGGGTTCCTGAGACGAGATCTAGCATTACCATAATCATTGACCTCTTATCGTCTCGGCGCCAATTGTGAAGGCCCATTCTCGGGGGTGG
>JAEMHR010000223.1:0-24867 GCA_016490725.1 Amphichorda felina | reverse complement strand
GGGGGGGCGTGATGGCCATGATGGCCCATGGAGCGTGACGACCGTGTTGCCCAAGATGGAGCGCTGGGCCGATGCGCGGCCATGGGGCCATCATATTCATAAGCACCACGGGGCCATAATGGGGCCACCATGGGGCCACCACAGGGCCAAAGATGGGATTGATGGGGGGGCCATGGGGGCAATGGGGGCCGTTGGGGGCACCATCGTCCATCATGGCCCATCATGGTCCATCATCATCCATGGTTCCATGCGAGCGGCGCTGCCCATCGCGTCTGCCATCGGGTCGCCGTCCCGAGTCTCAGAGTCTCAGAGTCTCAGAGTCTTGGGACCCAGCAGTCAAGCAGCCAGCCAGGGACCGTCGTCGTCTTTGTGGGAAAAGACACGCCGTGGATGGATGGCATCCCATGGCATCCAAGCACCAGCCATCCCCGACTATTAGCATGGCCCAAATACCACTGCTAACTCGTGCTACTACATAGTAATCTGTACTCGTAGGAAATGCCATGCACCGAGTATGCACCGCGGGCTAATAGTCTCTGCTTGGTGATCTCTGCGATAGGGAGACCTGGCATGGCGTGTCATCAATCCATGGCCTAGTATGGAGCGCTCGTGAAAGCACAGTCATAGTCATCGCCCGCCAGGATATATGCGGAGTTATTACGGCATTTTCCGTCTGCCACGGAGTATCCGTACTAGTCATTGACTATTGGCAAAGTACGGAGCAGCGAGCGAGGTTTCGCATCCCGCGTCCCCAAACGTCTCCCAGCGCCATAGCACCAGGTACCTACCTTACTGGTATTATCTACAGATGCGGATACCTGGCCGATGATAATACACATCTCACCTGTTATCTGCAGCCCGCCTGTCTGCCGTCTGTCCTCCCAGCGGCCCGGCTACGGCTGCTACGAGTACTCCTACTACTGCTGATCCTCCACTCACATGGCATCCATCGTGAAGCTTCACCGAGCTCCCCAGCCGCCCGACCGGTCGACGTCCGGGACTCGGCCGGAGCATCTCCCCTCCTCCCTTCGTCCCCTCCTCCCCTCCTCCCCTCCTGCATGGACGATCCACCGCGCAGAGTGATGGACGTCAGGGATGGAGCGTGGCGCCGTGGCACAGCTCGCAGGCGACGAGGGCGGCACCCGAGGGCGCTTTCCCTGGCGCCTCTGCCATCACCTACTCCCTCTCTCCCTCCCACGAGTGACAGCTCACTGGCCCCGTCGAGCTGAGGGGGCCAGAGCCCTGGGCCGACAGAACTCCCCCCTTCCCTCTCTGCCCCCGGCCAGCGCGTGCTGGGCCGTGTCAGACGTGTGTGGCTCGTGGCTGCCGCCCTGGTCCCCCCCGGCAGTTGAGAGGGGAGGGATATCCACTCCCGTCAGGTTTCAGTTTCTGCTGGCTCTCCATCTCCATGTTCTCAGCGAGACGAACTGCTCAAGAGGTGGGGAAAGGGCTGCCTGACTGTTTGGCTGTCTGGCTTGCCCCGAGCTCCGGAGCCGCCTCCGGGAGATCCGGCTCCAGCTCCCCGGGCCTTCCCAGGGCACACACAACTCGACACCGGCGCAACGGCTGGCTGTGCTCATACACCGAGGCTCTGGTGGCACGGGTAGGTGGCGTCGTGGACGGATCGGGCCTGCGGGAGAACCAACCCGTCCGCCGCATCATGTAGTATGAGGGCCGCGGTTCATGATAGTAGTAATATGCCTCTGCCCCGTGTAGCACTACTGTGCGTTGGTCACACTAGTCGCCAGCCAAGAGACTGCCATTCTCAGCTCTTTCGTGTGAAACCAGCTTGGATGCCGATCCCCCCCGTCCCCCTCCTTCATATGACAGTGGGAAGTTCCGTCTATTAGCGCCTCGCTCCAAACTCGGAGGAACCAAATCATCATACGGGGGATCCGAGTGACCAATGCTATGTTATAGTACGGCAGAGATGTCATATTAGTCTTCTGGAGATTGCCTGTTAGGACCACCTACATGGTATTAGTCCAAGACGGGGACGCAAGGCCTTGCAGCCCCATCCCCTGGGCGATTGCCTCTCCTCCCCCCCCCCGGGGCCCTCGACGGGGGGCCATCAAGCATCGGGGTCCTGATCTGCGAAGAGAGCCCACCTGGCAAGCCTACACAAGACGGGTCATGCTTCCCAACGCTCACAAGCGCCCTCTGCTCCCCCTCTCTGGTGGACGGATGTGCACATGCATATCCCCAAGAGTGACATGCATGGTGTACCCGCCGCGAGGGGTTCTTGGTACGGGGATGGGGCAGACCAGCTGGGACGCTTGGGTCCCAGATGGATTTGGACGTGCATTGTCAACGAACAGCCTTGGGCATTTCTGTGAAGCCAGTCGATTCCCCTTTGATAAAAAGAGTTCATCCACAAAGAAGGTTCAAAGTCCAAGCTTCCCCCCTCGGAACGGGTATTGACACACACACACAGCCTCCCTAGGACCCTGGATCCCTGAAATGTGAGGGGGCCACAACGGGACCCCGTCACACATGCCAGACCAGGCAATGGCCCATCCGCAAGTGACAGCAACGTGGTCCCGTTACGCTAGCCGCGGGAGGCAATCTCAGGAATCCGGCGAAGAAGGAAGAATAGAAGAGGCAATAGCCCACAGCCCCGAGGGCACATACTCGTGGCTTTCGGGAGCCGACGCCTCGTGGCCAGCCACGATCCCTGCGCAAAAGCAATTTAACACGGGCTGGCTCCAGCACTACAGAGCTAGAGGTTAGCTCGTGATAGCAATCACATCTGTCAGGTTCCTTAAATCCTCGCCCCGGGACTTCAATATTGGCGGGTGATGCTCCAGCCGCCGAAGCCAAAGGCTGAGTTCTTGAGAAAGTCATCCCGTCTGTGGCTGACTGCATCTGACTCGGCTTCTCGAATTACCCCCCGGTATGCCCCCCAGCTGGCCTCAGAAGCGCCTATATCACCCGTGTGTTATTGCGCTAACGGGCCCATACTGACGCATGTCGTCGTCCGTAAGTGGCAGTAGTACGGATAGTATCAGCAAGAAGCTGTGATACACCACGTACCAAGCACAGAGTGTGATTACCAAGCCATGCTGCCCATGCACGCAACCTTACTTGGTCACTGCCGAATGGCACACAATGGCCACCTTTGGTCAATCGACGAGATCAGGGCTGAGATCGGTCGACTGGGTTTAGCCGCTTCTGCCAGCCTATGAGCCCGGCAGCCATCACTCCATCCTCGGCCATTCCGTATCACCAAGAACTATCCAGCTGCTGTCGCTCGCCACTGATCTGCAAATCACCAACGGTAATGTCGACTAGGTACTGGTTACAATAGAATGGAAAGGAAAGATGACCGTTATTCGTGCGTGAGCGCGAAATTGTATATTTCCGTTCCACCGAAGCTGGTCCAGTGGGTTTCTTCGTGCACGCCTGGTCTTCCTTGATGGTACGTCTTCCTTGACGGTGCATCTTCCCATTCTGGCCTGACGTTAAGATCTATACGTTCTCCCTTACAAAAAAAAGTCCCTAAAATAGGGCCTGACGAATTGAAGATCAGTGGTATCTCTGGCTACCAGTGCCGCCGTTGCCCATAAAAAAAATAAGAAAAACTCCATGAAAATGCTTCCAAAATTCCTGGTTCGTTGTAACGCCGTGGTATATGTTGCCATCACCGTGATTTGCCTTCTCTTTCCTCTCTAGTAAACCTCATGGGGTAGGTAGTGTTGCCCCATAGTATTCCAGGGAGCAGTGGAGAGCAGCAGTTCCGTGTGGTCTCCGTTTCTCTTAATTTGAACGCCCTGATGTTAAAAAGACTCCCGTGGTATCATTGCCGTCCTCCTTTTTTTTCTTTATTGAATCTTCTAAGATCGCTGTCGGGGAGCGGTTATGCCAGAATAGGCGTACCCGTCTTGACCTCGACGCTGTGGCAGCCTCTCTCATGACGCTTCATATTGCTGCGTACGCTGAAGGCCTTGCCACAGCCAGCCTGTGAGCACTTGAAAGGCTTCTCGCCAGTGTGCGAGTGGCTATGGATGCGGAGGCTACTCGGCCGACTGAAAGCCTTGTTGCAAGTCTGGCAGATATAACGATCCGGGCTCTGAGGGAACAGGTGACCAGGAGCCGGGTTTAGGTAATGGTGGTGCTGCCACGAGATAGGCCCTGACGCAGGTGCGACGGCTACCGGGATGTTGACGGGAGGGAAGGATTGTGGAAGTGGTCTTTGGTAGGTCATGCCAGAAGGTTGAGCCTGGGAGGCGTGGGATGGAGGCGCCGTCGTAGGAGGGAAGTAGCTGCCAGTAGGTCCCTGAGAAACCGAAGGGGTGGTGGCCACGGGTTGATGGGGGTGGCTTAGTTGAGGAGGGGCCATGTGGTGGCGCTGGACATCGTTTTCAAGCGGAGGAGTGGTTTCGTGATAGTAGCCCGACGTGGTCGAGGGGGCACGGGAGTGACTGGTGTACTTCTGAGGAGGCGACCAAGTGTCCAACGGGGCGTCGGTGCTCATCGGTGGCGACGGAGGAAAGCCCCTCTGGTGATGGGGGGAAGCCTTTGCGTAGCCAGATCCCGGGCGACTCTCAGTTCTCATTACTGACGGACGTCTTGAAGAAACATCTAAGCACAGCCCGAGTCAACACGAAGGTGGTCCCATATCACAAGTGCCAAAGATGCCCGATACATACCTTCCGATAGAGGAGACTGCAGCTGAGAGATGGGAGAAGTCTCGTGTGTCGGGGAACCAGCATCGGCCAACCCGATGAGGTTGGAGATGGAGGGAAGGGTGCACTTGGTGTACTCCATGGGAGGCGATGGCGGTGGTCTGGCGTAGGTGTGAGGTCCGGTCTGATATCCGGTGTAGTGACTCGATATCGTCGCGGTCATTCTTGGCGGGGTGAAAACGGGGTAGAAACGAGCAAAGTGGTGGGATAGATGCTGGACCAGCAGGCAGTGTCGTTTGATGCTCCGTGCGAATGTGATATACGTCGAAGTCTTCTAGAGTCCTGGCTGATACCAAGGCTGCGGTGACCGAGTGGGTGATCCGGGAGTGAGGTGCGACCGTCCAGATGGTAAATGGGTATGATTACCAACAGTTCCCAAGTCGTTGGGAGGCTTGGGGCTGTGCCAAGTTTAAGTACGGCGGGCGTTGGCCACAAGGAGATGCGCCAGCTGGGGCGGGAGGCATCCACAATACCTGCCTACATCTGCTGTCCCAGTGGGCAGATATGCTCTGATCAGATCTGTAAAGCCCACCCCTTGATCCCTGGTCCGTTTGCCGCAAACCGCCCAAGCGCCGCTGTCACGACAGACCAGATGGGGAGGAGTGGACCACACGGTAGCTTCGACGGACCCAGGGGACCATCTCTGACGGAAGCCCTCAGTCGTAGTAGTGGGCGAAGATAGAAAAGGGGGGGAGGTGTGCGTACGGGATACAGGGCCCTGGCGTGGAGCCCGGCACTGAGCCCAGCCATGTGAATCCAAGAATTCCTGGTGGTTTCCAGGCGGCCAGGGGGTGTACCAAGCCAACATGCGTGTTAGCTGCCCTTGTCAAGCCAAAAAGGACGCCGAGCGAGGGTGTGTACGGACAGCGACAAGGTGTATGGTACCACTTCTAATGGACCCGCAACACATGGAGTCCAACGGCGCAAAATGGCCCGACATGGGAAGGATGTGGATCCGTCTGCTGGAGCTGTCATCGTGGGATCCGCACCGCATAATGGCTCTGACTCCAAGGCGTCAACCCGGCCGGATATGTACATGCTGTCGGGCTCAAGAGCCAAGGGCAAGCCTGGCCTCCTGCAAGCCTCCTTCCGAACTCGAGTGAGATGGGCTGTGATCATCCCAGCCATAGCTCAAGCTACGTCAGGGCTTGAGAGGCCGTGGGCCTGAGAGTACGTACAAGGCGCAAGCAGGACGCCGAGTCGCCGACAGTGTGAATGATGGTCTCCTCACTGAACTATTACTCCCATCAAGTCTCAAGCCAAGGCCAACAGTGCCAGTCACAATCATACCCGTATTGCCGCCCATCTGACGAATGCCCCGAATCGTCGCTTGAGAACAAGAGTCAAGAGATCGCCAGCAACATCATGAAGTGGAGCTGGCCGGTAAATGCCGCTCTATGTATGATCTATCATCAGAACAAGCCCTCCTGCCCGTGTAGTAGTTGGAGTGCGTCGAGGCAAAAAGACCGGTGTGCGACTGGCGCCAGCAGCGAACACAGCGCGACTATCAAGTTGAGTCTTGCCTGATCCTCTTGTTTGTATCCGTATCCGCCATAATAGCTGTGCTTCCACAAAGCTTCTGGCATGATTCCACGATCGCGTGCCACAAATTCCATTGCACAGCGAGTCAGCCGTCGGAATGCTGCGTCTCGGCCATCCACCACGCATCAACCCCACTCCGTTCCCCCGTCCCCGGGACGCTTAGAGACGAGTCGACGACTCGTGCAGTGGTGGGCGACGGCGCTCGCCCATCTCATGCAGATTCTCTTGCGCTGGTCTGGTGGGGCCAAGTTCTCAGTTCAAGCTGTTTAGCGAGGTCTGCCAGGGTTCTGGCCCGGCGTTGCGGCTTCTTGAGCCGACGCTTGTTAGTAGTGCCTTTTTTTTTTATTTGGCACCCCCCCTGCAATTTCTCTTGCTGCGAGGCCTGCGAAACTCAAAAGTGTGCTCTCCGTGACAACAGATGATCGACGCTCATTGTGGCTTTGCTTTGCAGTCAGCTCCTCGACAATGTCTCAACTAAGACACGATTCATCTCCCGTTCCTCGTGGTTCAGCCTCCATTGATTTGTAGTCTGAATGAAGGGTGCAGTGTCCACAATCCTGTGGCCCCGCCAAGATCCGTTTACGACCCTCGTCAGCATGCTCGGTTTCGCATCCAGATTTCATTGGACCAGCCCACCAGGCCATTTGCCTACACCCAGCAATTGAAGGGATGACTTGGTACGGATGTGAATCTCATTCTGCATCTAACAATCTCTGCTGGACCATCAATGATCATGCGGCTTGTAGTGGCTCAGTTTCTCGGTCATGAAAGCTCTGGCCCCTATGGAGAAAATGGTGGATGCTCTCTTGTTATCACCAACCATTCGACCCATGACCTTTTCCACGCTGTAAACATAAATCCAGGCCGGCTGATTGGTGGTACTGGTACGAAGTACGAGTGCGTCCATACGAATACGAGACGGATCACCCAAGCCATCTGCATACCGGCTGGGGGCCAACTTCAGCCGCTGCCGTTAGTAACGGAGCGCTCCGTGGGCTGTCAAAGTTCAGACCCAACTACTAATATCACACATATTTACAGTATTACTGCTTCGTCCGGAGCATCGAGACAAAACACATAACACTTTGAAGAAGCTGGAATCCTTCGGGCCCCAAAATTGACTCACCCTTTACCAAGGCACTCGAAAACTGCCTTTGGGTCTTGGGCAGCGCAGAGTCCTAGTTCCAACTCAAGGTCTCGCAAATTCCGGCTTCCCAAAGACCATAATTATTAGCCTCTATTGCAATCCCAACAGATGTGCCGTGCGACAATTCGGCAGTTGGACAACGGGGGGTACTTTGATCGCCTCCACTTTTACCTATAATTGCTGGTCAGCGGAGGTATCTCGGGGGCTCTGATGCTACCAATACATCCCATCGGAAAGTGACCCCTGACAAGGCTAGAGCATTCCGACCCTGTGGATCACCCGAAACAGTGAGACAAAGGCCAATCTCGTTGGCTGCACGGAGAACGGGCCCCGACAGGTGGAGCCATGCGGAGGATCTCCGACTCTGTCGATCACCAGTGTGATCCACCAACGTCGAATTGGCCAGTCCAGTTTATTGAAGCCAGCAAGTGCAGAGAGCTCAGACAAACCTCGCCAACTCGCGCTGGTCGCCTTTGTCGGTCCTCGGAGACTTCTTGTCAGCCCTCGCGTGTCTGCCATCAGCATGAGATGATCTGTATTGAATATTATTGCTTGTCAGCTTGACGTCCGTCCATAAGCCGGATCGTCTCACAAGACTCGCTTGCCACGGAAAGCTATCGGCCTGGAGCCTACACCAATGAGGCCTGGAGGACCAGGCTGATGTTCCTGAATAGCCGTCCTCAAAGGGGGACCTCTCCTTCCTCACGGTGAGTGCTTGCGATGTTGATGGCAGTGATGGCGGTGGGCGCGATGCTGCGCTGACGCACCATTTCCCATCACCATGCCTGATGGCTAAAGGACCTTGTTTCGTAACCCGGCTAAAGTGGATCCGGTTGGTTTGTCGTCGTCCTGTTGGCCACCCCACCAAGACTTTTGAGTTGAATACCGACCAGGACCGTTTTCGCTCCGTTTTCCTCTGTACTACTCTACTCGCACGAATATATATGCGTAAGTCGCACTCTGCAGTTTGGAACCGACAGTCAGCCATCTTGCGCCCGTTCGACTAAAGCATGAGGGGCTTTGGGTACGCAATGACAGAGAGAAGGCTATGATCGGATATGGACAGCCGTGGAAACCATAGTACATATTGGTACTGCATGTCCGTAGATCTCGACGCATCGAAAACTTCCGACTCTGCACGGCGTCATGCTTGTGATCCTTCCCACCATGCCTTACGGTCCTGTCGACAGATGGAATGAATGGGAAAGAGTTGGGCTGACCACCATCGTGATGCGATCACTGTGGTGGCTTGCATGACTCCAGTCTCTGGCGCTCTGCTGGGTTACTGGGTAGACCCCCCTCGCTAGGTGGACTCCATACTTCCATGGGGACGCTGTCACGCTATCGAGGAGATCTGGGGGGTCCCGTAGGTGGGTCGCCGGTGATTCGACCAGAGCACCGGAAACACTTCCAGAAAAGTCGTAGACGATGGGGTGGAAGCATTGGATGCGACGATCAGCACAAGGGGATTCCCCGCCCGAGGGTGATGCTTGGGCCTTGGCCGTCTTGGCAATGCATCCTTGGCGTCTCTGCCCTGCGTTGAGGTGCAAAAATAGCCTCGCCCCCCAACTTAGTCGCCGACTTCTGCGGAGGAGCCCGAAGTACCCTGCATCGTGACGGATGGCAGCGTATTCGTAGACGAACAAGGGAGGGACAAAGGGACACGCTGCCCATCGTATGAGTGATATTTGCCTTCCTGTAATAAGCCCCTTGCGGCGAGTCAATGATTGCACTTGTCCTGTCGCACCTGGGTTTCTGTCATTTCGGTGGGAGGCAAACCAGCCCAGGCGTTCGAACGGCCCTGTTGGCAGGAAGAAAGACTGGCCAACCATGCAAGGATGAAAGGGATGGTTCGACTTTCTTTGGCATGCCGTTTGTTGGTACCGAGACACATGGAACTGCTGGCAAACCATCTGGCCCGTGCTGATGTCGAGGTGGTCGATGTCGGGTGGAAATGGAGATCCCGCACCAACTGTCACTGGACGGGAAGAAGTTGGATGGGCGGGCATGGTGGTTCGACGCACGGGTGATTTGAAGCTGCGGGCAGCTCGCAACTGCCACCGAAAGAACAATGGCGTTGGCGGCTGGGCAGCCACTAGCCGCGCCTGAACCCCCGCTAGACGGTGCCCTCAAACACCCTAAAAACTACGCGATTGAACAACCACACCTCACTTCGCCGCAAGTGTATGCGTACCATCTTGGCCTTTCATCGTCGCGTACGTACGGTGCGGTGCGCCTGTTGGATTGCACGTCATGTGCATCGAGTAACCGTCAGCCTCTGGACAATGTGGATGTGTGCGCCTCCAAATGGCCTTTGTGGCTTTTGCTCCTGATGATTTTAGCCAGATGTGCACCTTCCTCGTGGCCATTCGAATGGCGCATCATGTGACGTTGAGGGCATTGATGGAATAGCGTGCTCGTATGAAATCTGGAGGAAGGGACCCCTTTCCTGCTCTCCCTTCTCCTTGCCTCACCGAAATAAGGAGGATCTTGGCCCTTGGCAGCTCGACTCTGTCTGCCCGTTCAAGAATCTGATCTAGGACTGCACTAGCAGGAGCAGGGCGACGAGTCAAGGTCGCGTGTTGAGGAGCCAGGCAGGCTATTCCAAGACATTTTGCGGAGTCTGGTGCGCCAAAAGAGGCTGTTCGTGCCTTTAATTAATTCAAAATCCCCGACGCCGCGCGCTGAGAGGATCCATCTCCGACGCTTATCCGTACGAGTGGTGCCTTTGGTGCTCGCCTTGGCCCGTCAGCTCATCTAATAGGGCCTGGGTCTCGAGTGCTGCGGGATCGTGGGCCGAGCTCCAGCCCATTACAGCGCCGCCGCCCACACGGCCGCAATTTGATGCTGTGGTGATGGCCACAGCTTTGACATGTCGAGCTGCCAGCATTATCATGGCCAGACTGCGGGACTGGCCTCCTGTGATCTCCAGTGGCCGCGACGATCTACCAGGGACCCCCTGCTGATCCGCGGATTCGGCCACGCGAGATGCAGGTGGGTCATGAGGAATCCGAGACCGATTGGCATTTTGATATCGCCACCCTGACTCCACCTCTCGCATGGATGCATAGGAACCCTTTCCCTGTGTCCACCTGGCCGCCGTGCCTCGGCCAGGTTGGCTGGTCGAACCCGAACAGAAGCTCGTGGGACCTAATCTGTCTGAAGTCTCACTTTCATTCTAGCTGCCTTGCTCTAATGACAAAGGGCGAATTGGCCCGCACTAGCGATAGGTATTGCCATGATTCTGCCTAAAGGCTCTTCCGACAGCCAGGGAGTCAGGGGCGGCACGCCAGCCGTTTGGGGCCCCTTCACTGCCACGAGGTGATTGCCGGTCTTGGTAAGCGTGGCTCGGCCTGAACCAGAGCCTCGTGGCCCAGGCGTCTCAGGGACTCCAACCACACGTCACCAAAGACCAACAATAATATCCTCACTGCTGTGGAAGCATTGCGAGATTGTCAATCGATTAGCATGTTCCACAGCCACAGCCTTTAGGGTAGTGAGCTCTTAAGGTGAATGTGCCCATATGGCTATCGGGGCTTTGTTTCTGCTCACGGATCGAATGGCACACTGGTAGAAGAGTCGAGCTGGCTCTATTATCAGCTTCTAGCAGTGCTCGGCTGCGACGTAATCTATAACTGATTGTCATAGGCAATCAAGGAGGCCCCATCGTGGATGCCTAGACGGGGTTTCGAGTAGGGGATTATTTTGTAACATTAAAGTTAATGAGTGTTTTCTAAACATCTCGCCGTTGGTGTTGGCAATCATCTATTTGCTCCCAGCATACGCAAACATGCAGATGCCACCATCAGGGAAACTGGTGAGCGATCAGCAAAAAAAACCGAGACATCATCATATATATATATAGTATATATTCGTATGCGGTTGCTTTGCCAGGCCAGCGGCCGGCACAAAAAAAAAAGTGAGACACCAAACAACTACGACGTAATATCTGTATCCGTACATGTATCCGTATAATATGACAATACCTATATGAGTAGTATACCAACTACTAGGTACGGATTAGGTAGAATTTAAGCATGACACGACAATCACCAATTATAGATATGCACAGGGATATTGATACATGATAAAATACTGTGAGCGACACTAGCAACTTGTTGATGTTTGGCGAACTGGTGTCCCTCATGAGAGGCAGGCTGCCAGCCATATCCCCGGTAACCTTGACGCAGAGTACCGTACACTGTGAGGGTTGTGAGCGCCATGCAAGACCCAGCCGCCAATAACACGAGACTCATACGTGCGGCGTTCCTACTCAGGTGCTGCTCGGTATTTGGACTTCAAGTCAGATCACATGCCACCGAAAAACAATTCAAATTTTATTGGATTGCAATTACTATGCCAAGTGTGTATGCTCTGGTCAATGGAGAAGACTTTGATGAGTCTCTGGGCGATAGTAATTTCGGTAGAACCCTTTAGACAAAGGTGATTAATGCTTAGGGGTAGTATTAGCAAGGGGAGATGGGATTGAGACCTGCCACTCGGCTCTGGGGTATACACCCTGCCCGGCTCCCGGTTACCTTCGAGAAGACCCTGTTCTTGAGACCCAGTACTTCTCTATAAACGGTATTTGAAGGACGGGAAGACGTCTAAATCTGGCACGACATAATGTGATCGAACCCAACCAGGAAGCTGCCAGAAGCTCCCGGTCTGCTCACCCCTACGTGCCTGCTAGAGATGATGAATGAGCGAAGAAGCCCTTCTCCTAATATTGCCCCCATGGCCCTCAAGCCCATTTGGTCCGAGAATCATATGAACAAACCGAAACAGAGACGCTAAAGGATGATAGACTCCCACATGCCACACATGCATCATAATACATGACACCCGCGAGCCGGCCTCATCAGCACTCATCCTCCGGGACACCCACTCAACCTCTGGCAGATTCCTCGATACCGTAACCCTTATCTCAGCGTCAGAGTCCTTCCCACTCGGGGCTGGTGGTGCGACCTTTATGCGCAACCCCTGCTCGACAAGGCAGGGCTGGAGGAGAATGATGGGCCTTGGCCTCTGAAAGATCCACGGGCTGATCGCCTGTACATAAGCAATGGGCACATATGCAACACCGTATCTGTACATCTGCAGCTGATACTACCATGATGACACCGTATACTGGGTCAAGACTATAGCCTCGAAGGATCTGCCTGGTTGGCGGTATGAATGTGCAACTTCCCACCGCGAATCAACTGCTCTGCTAGTACTAAGACGGCGGTTCCTCCGGATCTCCCATCTTCACATTTGCGGGCCCACGGCTCGCCTCCCGAGTCAGAGATGGAGATCCAAGACGACGATGTAACTGCCAGAGCACCAAAGTAAAGGTCTCTTGAAATCGCGCGCTGTGCTCTGTTCTCTCCAACAGAGGTTGTTTGCCACCCGGACACCTTGCAGCTGTATGGTCGAGCCGCATGGCGCTTACTGGAACAATACGTCGCAAACGACAGTACCCAGTTGAGCACAGGACGTACGTTCGTGAGTGTGCGGCCTTGTCCGTTGCGTTGCACCCGGATGACCGATTGGCGACCGTTGAAAAGATCGACAGTGCCCAGGACGGGGGGGGCGTGCGTGCACGACCGTGACCCGTTCGGGGATGCTGGGCCGTTGACCATTATGGATGTGGCGCCGACGTGCATCCCTGCAACCCTCTTTTGACAAGCTGTGACAGTTGTCAGTTGACGGCAGATGCAGAATGGGTATGCTTGCCCCCAAGCAGCCAGTCTCTTCGGGCAAGACAGCCGATGCTGGGGGCGTGGATAATACCCACTTGCACGCACCCGGTAGTCATCATGGCAGAGGGGGACGACGAACCCCCCTTGGCTTTTACCACTGCGACAAAAATGGGCTGGATTTATTACTGGAAGCCCCGTGAGTGGGCGCTCCTCTCTCCAGCTTCTTGGTCACTGGTTTCGGAACTTTGCGTGCGTGTCCTACGACGACGTCCAAGCCACCCCGCAGGATGCACGGGTCGCCGATATCATGAGCCCCTGAGCCCGCGGTAATTACGTTGTTAATATAATACATGATATTACTATACAATGCTAATATGCAGGTGGAAAATCAAAATTTATGCCACAGAAGATCATGCTCGCTGCCCGGAGATGAATTTGACTGATAGATGGACATGGTGTCTGCCCCGTGGGGACAGTCAAGCCCCATACGCAATGGGAGGAGATCGCACATCTTGGGCGGCTGTTGCTGCAATTAACAAATATGAGCTGTCATGTGCGTGGCGGATGAAGGGAAACTGCACCTGTGGCAGAGACATGCTATCTGGGTGATGGGTATGGGGAGGTTCGTGACCACTTACCTGTGGGATGCTGGGTCTCACAGGATACAAGATGTCCCCCTCAGCTGAGGTCAAAGAGCTGCAGCCGGGGCGTAGGGGACTAGTCAATGGTTCCCAACCCTCGCAGTTTGATAGTCACCCTGCTGAGGCACATCTGCCACGCTCAAGGAGGGGAGTGATGGTGGGCAAACCTGTGATAGTTCCCGTATGCATGCGTTTTCACCGAGCCGCCGAGCCAACCAGCTATTCAAATTTCCTCGCTGCGCATAAAATTTACAATATGATGGGGGCCATAATTGACGGACTATAGGGTAACATCGTTCTTATATAGTACGTGCAAAGGGCCGAGAGGCGGGTGCCAACTGTCTGACCTATAGTCACCGTTCAGCTCCGGGACTGGTACCCAGGGACTGCCAATAGTCAATGCGGCTCACCATTGTTCCACATCGGGACGTAATACGAGAAGTACGCGAGGCTAACTTCCAATAATGCCTAAAAGCCGGTGATGGCGAGAGACGGTTGCTGATCCGGTGGGACTCGGGAGAATATGTCTGCTGCAAGTACACTCGGATGGCATCTCGGCAGTCCAAGATGGCATTTGGGAAAGCGTGTGACAATGCCTTGAATGGGTAGCCACCACCGAGTGCTAATATTGGCATATTTACCCTTTCGCCTTGTTAGTGTGCTGGTAGTGTGACGCCTAGAAACGTCACTCATCGCTCCCATGGGGATCATCCTGTAGTATCAGTGTTCGCCGACATCAGTGATGGTAGGATGTGCAGTATGCAAATATGACATGATGAAGACCAGTTCATGAGATTTACTGATTGATTCTCTGGATTCTGAGCACCTCTCGAGGTTAAGGTCACCAATCCTGGCGCTGAATACTCTTTGAAGATATTCCAGCCCTTCGGATCTTGCCCTGCTAATCGGGGCACCCCGTGGACATATACAATGCCGGGGCCACTCTGTTACTAGAAAAAGTAGTCTAGGAGTAGGTGATTCAACACAGATTGATACCTTAACCAATATATGTATATATATATGAAGTTAGGTGTTTAGTCGTGGTAAAGGGGCAACTGAAGCCGGATGGCACTTTGGCACAGAGATCTAAGAATATATAGGTATATTGCAGCCGAATGTCAAGAAATTTGGGTATGAGATGGCTAAGGTGAGGATGAAGTATGCATTAAGCCCATTAAGTTTCCCTGGTAGTAGCAATGAGGCGTGATAGATGAAGTTTCTTGTGCATTCTCAGTCCTAGGGTAACTTCCGGTTGTCCACTGGCATTCGCTCATGTAGAGCGAAAGATATCTCTGTTTGCCCATTTTCCTGCAGACAAGCGTCTTGATCTTGGAGATGCCATCAAACAGCGCGCAAAATTCTCTCAAATAAGATGTCTGGCGGGCTTAAACCCCAAACAGAGCTTTCTCGTTGTTCGGATGATTGTTTTATGGTTCTTAGGGCGGTCTTGGACATGTGTGTCTACAGGCAGGGGCCCGATTTGTAGACTAATAGGTGTATTTTCCCTGGTATTCGGAGCTCGATCTCATGCGCATAAAAGTTATAGGTCATGGTATCCTTCATCGTATTGACCTTAGAGTTATTGTCTAGGGTATATTCATCCTATCCCGCAACGGTTTCCCACTTTCTGCCGTAGATCCAGGGAGGACACGAGAAGTTTGTCCCCTGAAAAACGAGGTCCTTAAACCTGACTCTATCAGCAATCCTGGAGATGTCGCTGGCGCTGCGTCCGAGGTGCCTGACACGGCTACCGAAATCTCTTCGCACTGGTGTATGCGCTGCTTCCACTCCATTCTGGAACAATGGGGGAAGATTGCGCCAACTAGATATTACCTATCTATTATCGCTGGATCCAGGCTGGCAATACGAAGTCCGATCGCTGTCGCAAGGCCTGATGCCTCTAAGCCCATCCCGCAGCGACCTTCGACGGGAATCGCCCATACCTCTAGTTTGCCGTCCACTGCTTCGAGGATGGGGCTTCGTCTACCCTCCCACATGAGCAGGAGGAGGCTGCGGGTGGCTGTACCTTTCTGTCGGCTGAGGCCTTGCGGCTTTGTCTCTCTCATGATGCGTACGATCTAGGATAAACTTTCTCAGACATGGAGGTACAGAGTCGCTGCCCCTACCAGCTGAATAGGAGCCTGGCCGCCCAGCGTCAACTCATGGCGCGCTCCCGTGAGTTCTGCGCAGGAAGTCAGGAGTCCCTTGAACAAAGCGTGACGCCGCTGCCTTTTCAGCGGGTAAAGATGACTATGCCATTCGGGAGACGTTCCCGAGGTTGCTCCTGTAGCCTTAGGATGCCGAGGACTAAGCTTGGAGTCGCACGAGGGCGGAGTATCGCTTTTAGGGAGTATATGTTGGGTGATGAGTCACTGGATTGGTGTCTATAATTCTTTCAGGGGACTTTAGGATCCTTCCCTAAGTAGTCTAATCCCTTTTCTTGCGTCGCCCTCGAGTCGCGGGCGTCTCGTTTATTCGTTTGTTCATATGTATGTAGACCAATATCAACGATATTTTAGAAGAAGAAAAAAGGATTAGACACCCGTTTTACCATAAAAATGGTACGTACGCTCACGTCTTCTATAGGTACAATTGTATGGATATTTCTTCGCGATAGTACTAGACGGCCAGCCTCTCGACGAGAGGAGGATATGAGATTGATTGATTTTACGTGGTATGCACTTGATTTCGAAGTTCTTGAAATGACTCTCGTCCTTTATTTATATTATGGATCGCTAGATAATTGGGTAGGTAGAAATGTGAGATGTGAGTCGCCTTTCGGTATGGCAATTGCTGCTGTAGACTGATTTGAAGCTCCGGACGGGCGACTTTGGTTGGTTTTGATGCTTCCTGGTAAGGAGATTTAGAAAATCTGTTTGATATTTAAGGAACTTGCATCAATAATGTGGGTGCCTGAAAAGCCAACTGCTCTTTGACAGGCTATTTGTAAGTAACGTAAGAGCTCTGAGCAGAAGGATGACCTATGAGTTAACGATATGGGGACGGCAGGTGTTGACCTTGACATCTGATGCCAATTCATGCAAGCCTGTGCAAATGAAAGAGAAAATGGTTAAGAAATTATTGAGTCCTCGAAGCCTGGTGCCGTGCATTCGAAATCTCAGGCATTTATTCTGTCGCGACATGCAGGATGATGGCGGCGATTGGACTGACACATTTCCAAGGCCACTTTTCAAGATCAAAGCTTCTCTTCAAACCCCTATTCAAGATTGTTTCGGGGAAGTAAGAGATGGGCAGGTTTGGAGTTGAACTTGAATTGAAGCCATTGCGTTGGATGAACGCGGTGAAGAAATTGATGAGACTGGTAATTGTAGTTGGGTTGAAGTGAAGAACAAGGTGATGAAGAATAAAGTGAAGTCGGACGTTGGCGAAGTGGAGCTGGGGAGCAAGAGTGAGTGATGCACAGCGTGCGCCTTAGCTGCCTGATTCGTACTAGCGGGTCCTGTGGTGCCCAAGGAGCCAGTGAGGGCGGGCAAGATTTTATCCTGGCCAAGTAGCGACAGGACAAGCGTGGGAGGCGAGTGACAGCGTGAGCAATATGTGACTAACAAACTCAGAGACGAAATCGGAGCTAACAAAGTCACCGGCATGGCCGACTGGGGCGAAGAACCCATCATCATGGCCATCATGCAAGACTCTCCCTCCAGTCGACTGTTTCGTCGAGCATCACGCCAGCACAGGGCCCTGCCAACCGCACTGACACGGTGTGACGCCCTGGGAGGCTGAAACCACCATGGCCGACATCTCCACGCCCACCAAGCGCTGCCACAACTGCCGCCGCCAGCGCCTGCGCTGCGACCGCTCCTATCCACACTGCAACAAGTGTCTCCTGGCAGGCAAGGAGTGCCTTGGCTACGGCCAGCTCTTCAGATGGACCGGCGCCATTGCCTCGCGCGGCAAGCTGGCCGGCAAGACATCCAGCGCCGATGTCTCGGCCGGCCCCAGCCCCAGCCCCAAGGAGTCCAAGGACCGCACGAGCAAGGCCAAGGAGGCCCGCAAGGACGATCGTCGTCCGGCCCGCTCCCGCAGCAGCTCCCCGCAAACTCCCGCGCCGGTGGCATTCGTTGCGGAGGATTCTCCTCACGCCCAGGACCGGCACTCCCGAGAGATGGTCCGCAGAAGCGAGACCCCAGACGCCGAGTTCTCCAGCCCCTGGGTGCTGGCAGACCCGCTCGTCCAGGACCTTTCTTACTCGTACCGGCACTACTTGTCGTACTGTACGTCGTTCTCCCCTCCCCCGCCGTACCCGGACCACCTGCTGATGCTGTCACTTGCAGTTGCCAATCGTGTTTGCAGGGACTTGGTATCACACGATGTCCCGGATCGCAACCCTTTTCGCGGTCTCATTGCCCTGACCACGGGGAACCCGCTCCTCCAGCACATCATCGTCGCTGCGTCGGCCGCCCACATGTCTAATCTCATCCGCCCTTCACTGCCGCCGCTCGTGGAGCCACACCTACAGGTCATCAGCCCTACCAGCAGCGCAGACTCAAGGCGCGCCTGGCAGGATGCCCTGGTTGCCAAGCACAAGGCCCTCCGGCTCATGCACAACGCCGTGCAGAACATCGACTCGGTGGGTGTCGATGTCGTGCTCGCCGCCTCCCTGTTCTTCGTCAACGTCGAGCTCATCGAGTCTGGCAAGCACGGATGGAAGGCCCATCTCGAAGGCGCCGGCAAGATCATGAGCCTCCTAGGCCCCGCCGAGGGGACAGTTCGTGACTTGCGAGACTACATGCTGTCGGACTGTTTTAGGTAGGCGACCCTGTTCATCTCTCTGTATGTGGGACTAGCCACTGACTGGGTCTAGTTACTTTGTCCTGGCCTCCGCATTCACCCCTTCTACATCGACCGTCCAGTCTTATTTTGAATCATCGCAGATCCCCTTGATCCTTGGACGGGCTACCGCAAACAGCTATCTATGCTGCCCACCCACAGTTATGGAAATCATCTACGCCGCAGCCCAGCTATCCAATGTCAAGGTTGAAGACGACAAATCTGCCGCCCAAGTAGCAGCCGCCGGCATGGCCCTCCTGAGGCGGATCGAGGACATTGACGTCCGTACCTGGGCCTCTGACGCCCTCAATCTCCCCTATCTCAGCCAGATCGCCCTCGAAAGTCGAATAAATGCTGGCCTGGCTCATCGACTGGCTGCCAGTCTCTATATCGTGCAAGCGATCGAGCCTGTGCGGAAGATTTTCGGCCAGGAAGGCGCAGACACGCTAGACCAAGCCCTGTTTGAACAGCTCTCCAAGATCCCACCCGACGACCCCAACTTCAAGGCAACCACCTGGCCGACGTTCCTTGCCGGCGCTGGGGCGAAAGACACGCACCGGCGGGCGTGGGTCATGGAGAGGCTGCAGAAGCATCTGGGTACCTGCCCTTGGGGGTTCCTCTACACCGCAATGGAGACGCTACAGATCCTGTGGGGTCTCGACGGTCCCGAAAGGGCTGACAAGACCTGGGTGCAGACGCTCAAGGACCCTAAGCTGAACTTCTTGATGGTATGAAGAGGAAGCTCAACACAAGATCAACGCCAGATGGACCACAGCTTGGTACTAGTGTTAGAGCCTCACTCGTCCTATATGCCAATACACTGCACGACGGACTCTCGGGGTGGTGTCTTCACCGTGGAAACCGGCTTTCCAGAGCCCCTGTTTAGGGTGCCTCCATGCCTCGCCTGCTGCGGTCAGTTATAACAACTGCTCAGCGCGCGTACTCTCATAGAGCCGTATCCTTCGCAGCCCACGGATTCTTCGAGCGCGGAGGTCATCATGGGTTTCTGAGAGCAGTGGTGAATCAGATCAGACTATGATTCTTCGAGGCATGTCGGGCTAAAACTGTCGAGTTCGCGCTACAACTACCCCGTTCCTTCACGACGGTCCTTTACGGCGGTTCAGTCTCTGTTCTCCACACTGTGTCCAGGCGCCGACTATCCAGCAGAGGAGCTGTGTCTCTGGTCGCTTATTAGTTATGCCGTCGTCGTCAGTGAGTGGATAAAGAGCGAGAAACTCCCAAAGACCGAGTGGCCCTGTAGCCATTTGAAAAATTTTGGTACCTGACCTTCCGGCCACGACGGGAGACATCTGCGGCCGTGTGTTTTACCGCCACGGCCCAGAGTAATCACGCTCGCGCCATCGCGGCAGCATCGCCCACGCTCAGAAACAGACCTCCGAGATGGATGTCCACATATGCTTTGGGGTAATCTCTAGCCCGGGATTTTGATGAGGTGGAAGAATGTTGCTGGGGATTGATGTGGATACGCAGCTGAGGAGAGCTTTCGTATTCAAGTACGGAAATGTGGTTCTGACTATGGAAGTCGTTTATACAAACATCTACAAGAGGGAGGAGTCCCGCCAAGTTGGAAGAAATTAATTATTAGACATAGAGGCACCTTCCAGGGAAAGACAGACTCTCGTTGCCAGAGTAAGCCCTAGGAGCTCAAGGGCGTATTAATGTGGTGGTTGGCAATAAGGCTATTTAATTCACATACAGTCGTGCCTTGAGGCGCTTGAGACGACTACAACCAGCCATCTCTCGTCATGGTTTTCGAGATTTTCATTCGGGCTTGTCCAACTGGAGCAATATCTGACCCCGATTCTATGCGGGTGAATCATGTAAACAGCTGGTTGGTTAACAGGAGGAACTCTGGAGAAGCGAGGTCATTCGTGTTTAGATATGGCTTTGGTGACGCTAGATTGCCTAGTGGACACTAGCCACACCCCCATGGTAGTCTGCGTCGATGGATGGAACGGCGGTACGATAGATGCTTGCCTGGAATGGTGGCACATCTTGTTTTGGCAATTACCCCTGGACCTAACCGGACTGCCTTGGAAATCACGAGGGATTGTTTGACAAGCCAAACGGCCAACTGTTTATTGGCATAGCAGACAGACAACGCTCAGAGACCTCTATCAGCGACCAAACCCCAGTCAAGTTGATCGGAACTGCAACACCCAATTGATGGCATCAGAATCATGCAAACTGTTCCGTCAACTGCGCGCGAACATATTTCCCCGATCGGTTCTTGGGGATCGTGTCGACGAAAGCGACCTGCACGCTGGTCAGTCCCACACCACTGGTGGTTGGTTTATTGGGAAACTTGGGACAGTAAAGCACATACCTTCTTGGGAACGTTGAAGTTGGCCGACTGCTGCCGGACAAAACGCTTGACATCCAGCGAGGTCAGGTCGCGCCCGTCCTTGACAATGATCGCAACACCTGCGCAGAACCTGGTCAGAACAAGACAGAGGTGGGCCAAAAGGGGGGTGGGGGGGGGGGGTAAGGGTTAGGGTCAAGTTACCAATGTCCTCCCCGTAGGTCTCGTCCGGCACCTTGAAGCACGCAACCTGGTGGACGGCGTCGTGGGCGAGGATCATGTGCTCGATCTCGAGCGGGCTGATCTTCTCTCCGCCCTTGTTGATCATCTCCTTGATGCGGCCGGTGACCTGCAGCCAGCCGTTGGTGTGCAGCACGCCCAGGTCGCCCGTGCGGAAGAAGCCGTCGTGGAAGACGTCGCGGTTCGCCTCGGGCGCGTCCAGGTAGCCCGGGATGACGCACGCGCCGCGGATGCAGACCTCGCCCGTCTGCCCTGGCTGGTCGGTGAGCCGGTGGCTCGACTGGTCCTCGCCCTCGGCGACGCGGATCCTGACCTCCAGCTCCTCCGGCACAGGGTAGTGGCCCGGCACGCGGCCGGAGCCCCCGACGCGGTTGCACAGGACCGCCTGGACCGTCTCGGTCATGCCGTAGCCCTCCAGCACGGGGCAGCCCAGCTCCCTCTCGATCTGGGCGATCAGGTCCCCCGAGATGCTGCTGCCCCCCGAGCGCACGAACCGGATGGGCACCCCGCCGGCGGGACGCGGGAAGGACAGCAGCAGCCGGTGCATGGTGGGCACGGCGTGGTACCAGGTGGCGCCGAACTCCTTGAACTGGTGCCAGACGGTCCCGGAGAGCGACCGGGGGATGATGGCGCATCCCCCCGACGCGAGGCCGCACAGCAGGGACGAGCACGTGCCGCCGACGTGGAAGAAGGGCGCGACGATCATGGTGCGGTCCTTGGGGAGCAGCACGTGCGCCCTGATCAGGATGCGCACCGACGCCAGGATGACGGCGTGCGTCAGGCCCACGGCCTTGGGCAGGCCCGTGGTGCCGCTGGTGTAGTGGAGGAGGACAATGTCGTCTGGATGGACGTCCTCCGGGGCGACGACGGCGGCTGGTGATGCAGGCGAGTCCTGCTGCGCCGAGGGCACCAGGAGCACCTCTTGGGCGGCGTCGTCCCAGGAGCACTCGGCCACGGGGACGCGCAGGGCCGCCGACGCATCGACCATGGGGCTCTGGCGGGCGTTGCTGGATACGATGGCGCAGGCTGGCCGGATGCGCTCCAGCATCTGCGCCTGCTCGTTGTACTTGGCATCGGGGTTGAGCGGCGCGGCGACGGCCCTCTGGCGGATGAGGGCTAGGAAGACAATGACAAACTCGATGCCGTTGGGGAGGGCGAGGGCGACCCGGTCCCCCGCCGTGACGCCTAGGCGCGCGAGGGCTTCCTGGGCTCGCACGACAAGCTCCCCAAGACGCCTGTAGGAGATGTGCAGGGTATTGTTGGAGGTGCCTGGGGCGGGCGGGATGATGATAGCGGGAGTATCTGGGCCCGGGGCTGGCAGCAGGATCACGTCGGGTTGTAGCATGCTGGGAGGCAGAGGGCACGAGGGCTCCTTGACCGTGGCAGACAGTAAATCCAACTTGGCCTGGATAGAAAAAAAAAAGTGAGCCGTGTTGCTTCTATTTCTTCCGTGCTGTGTACATGTATCCTGGGGGTCGATCAGCTTGGGGACGCTGGTTAGATGTACTATACTACTAGTCTGCTTGGACGCAGCTGAACTCAGCTTCCTCCCGCTTACATGTGGGTAGCATGATGGGTAGACATTGGCATACAGCAACTCTCCGGCCTGCATGTCATAGCTCAATGTCTGCATGCCGACCAGCATGTCCCGCCCGCATTAGCCCCTGGCCATTGCGAGTACTCGTCCTATGCACATCCTACCATTACTGTGGGACCACCAGCTTGGGCTCGTCCACAGATCCACGTAGTGCTCGACTACTCGTGCTCGTAGCCTGTAGGCCCATCTCGGCCGTCTGGAACACAATGAGGCAGACAAGGGGTGGTGGCACTGCCCGGTGAGGCGAAATCTAGATAAATACTCGCCGCACGTGGATCACTTTTGCTCGTCCTCCGTACCTTGTCGTGTAATTACCAGAATACCGGAATACCGGAATACCGGAATACCAGAATACCAGAACACTACACGTCATGGAAGATCAGTTGCGCCAGATCTGGGCCAGTGCCCTCTCCCTGGAGCCCGAGGAGATTGGCCAGGACGACAATTTATTCGAATGTGAGAACACCATCAACACCTTGTTCTACGTATCCTGCAGTCTAACTCTGTTTCACAGTGGGAGGAGACTCGGTATGCTCGCCATCGAGCTGCTGGCGCCCACAAGGCTGATACTGACGGTGCCGGGTATTATAGGTCAAAGCAATCCAGATCATGGCCAAAGCAGCCGAGAACAAGCTGTACTTTGACATCCAGACGTTGTATGCCAGTGAGTGCTGCCCCGAATCCGGCTGCGATCGAACCTAGCTAAGGCCATGGCGTGCGACTTGCCCAGACCCGACCGTTGGCTCCCTGTTTGAAGCACTCAGCCAGGATCAGGCAAACGGCAATCATCTACCGGCCACCACGGAAAGCAACGATCCAGTCGACGACGAGGTGCTTCAGCGTGTCCAACGCCGAATGGAGGAGCTGGGAATCCCCGGGACTCGCGCTCTCCGTGCCGCAAAGCTACGTGAAGACCAAGGTATGAACAACCCCGCGAGATGCTATCCTGTGGGAAAATACTCACCGCTAGCAGTCGATTTCATCCACATGACCGCCAAGGGCGCCATTGGAGCTTCGCCTACCTTCATCTACGAGGTGGAAGGGGCCGACATCAGGGAAAGGCTGCTCAAGGCCATCGCCCTGGTGACATCGAAGCACCCCATTCTCCGCTCCACGTTTGTGGACGTCGACGGCGAGTACTACCAGGTCGCCCTCGACGATGCCGCCGCCCCGGTGCTGCTCGAAAAGTCCAGCCCGATCAAGCGGTACGCGCACGAGGCCAGCACGAGGGTCCTCGCCGCGGGCGACCCAACGGCGTACTACGCACTCGTCGACGACAGCGGCACGCTCTTCTTCAGCTTCTCCGTCCTGCACTGCTTCTTCGACAGCTTCTCCCGGACCATCATCGAGGGGGACCTCCTGGCGGCGCTCGGGGACCCCGCGGCCCTGGCCCAGCAGCCGGAGCGCCCGTGGTACGGCGACTTTGCGCGCCACCTGGATGCGCACCTGGACGAGGCCACGGCCGAGGCGTTCTGGCTGCGATATTTGTCGGGCAGCCGCATCGACACCATCTACCAGGGCCCGCCCGGGGAGGTGCGGCAGTTCGACCGGTCAATCTACGAGAGCCTGCCGGCGGATGTGGTGGCACAGGGGCGGCAGATCCACCTGGCGACGGCCGTCACGACGGCATGGGCGCTCGCGCTGATGCGCAGGTCAGGGTCCAGGGACGTGGGCTTCACGCTGCTGACGCTGGGCCGGCTGTACCCGTACGAGGGCATGGACCGGCTGGTCGGGCTGCTGGTCAAGGACCGGCCATTCCGGCTCCAGCTGGGCAGCGACGCGGTGGCGACGGAGGCGGTGCTGCGGGGCGTCCAGGACGACCTGGTGTCGGCGGGCGAGCACGAGCATGGGCCGCGGTTCCCCGGGGGGCCCTGCCTGCAGTCGTACGTCAACATCAAGCTCGGGGGCTCCGCCATGGAGGCGACGGCCGTGGGCGGTCTGGCGCTCACGCCGCGGCGGGACCTGGAGCGCTGGGAGAGCGAGACGCGCTATGCCGTGTACCTGGAGATGAAGCCGCTGGGGGGCCAGAACCGGTTCGAGATGCGCTACCATTCGTCGCTGATTGATGACGCGCAGGCGGCTGCGCTGCTTCGGGACTTTGTTGCATTGCTGAGGAGCATCGGCGGCTCCGCGGGGGACAAGTCGGTGGCTGGCCTGCTGGAGGAGCTGGAGCAGCTGGAGTAGCTCTGAGAGGGGGGGGGGGAGGTGTTGCTTGTG
>JAEMHR010000222.1:0-24949 GCA_016490725.1 Amphichorda felina | reverse complement strand
GGGGGGGGGCCAATTGTCAGTTCAATGGGTTTGCGATGAGCAATGGACTGAGCAGCCTGCAGTGAGGGGCTTCAGTTGGTATTAGTTGAAGTCGGTCCTGGGCAGACGACAGCTCGGCCGGTATCGCCAGGCGGACAGTACACCTGTACATGTAACACGGAATGATGTATGGTGTATTGCGACAGGTACTACGACAGGTATTACGACAGGCACTCACTGACCCGAGCCAGATCAGGCGGCCATGGTCCCGATCAGCCGCTGTTTAATACGCGGCTTCCAGGTCGGCATTCTCTCCGCCTCTGGTGTCTGCCCAATCAGGAGGCAACGATGCATCGCTTTTACCCTCGAGTCTGGACGGCTAAAACGAATGCCGTCCACGGTGGCGGCTCCGGTGGAGACGGACTCTTAGCCGGCTGGGCCCCATTGACTCCATCATCGCCGTGGGGGGCCGGTCGGTCGGTCGCGTGTAGGAGGAGGGGTTCCTCGACTTGATGGCTGCGTCAGGATCCGAGTAATGACTCCATGTTGCAGCAGTTGAAATCCAGCAGTTCAAATAGCCTGGAAGTGTCCGTACACCTCCCGCCTCCTGGTTGACATCCCCTCATCGACTCGTCCCCTCGCTCGCACAACCGCCTCCCCAACCTTCACAATGTCTCGCCCTCCCCTCTCCCAGAACCGCACCCTGTCCATCCTGGACAAGGCCCGCGATGGAGGCTTCGCCGTGGCGGGCATGTGCTGCTACAACATCGAGTCCGTCGTCGCCACGGTCCGCGCAGCCGAGAAGACCAGGTCGCCCGCCGTCGTCCAGCTGTTCCCCTGGGCCATCGAGTACGCCGGCAACGCCCTCGTGCTCGCCGCCGCCGAGGCCTGCCACAGCGCCTCGGTGCCCATCTCGCTGCACCTTGACCACGCCCAGACACCCGAGCTGGTGCGCAGGGCCGCCGACATCCCCGACGGCTTCGACAGCATCATGTGCGACATGAGCCACTACGACAAGGAGGAGAACCTCGCCCTGACCAAGGAGCTGGTCGACTACTGCCACGCCCGGGGCATCGCCACCGAGGCCGAGCCTGGGCGCATCGAGGGAGGCGAGGACGGCGTGGCCGAGACCATCGACCTCGAGGGCGTCCTCACGACGCCCGAGCAGGCCGAGGAGTTTGTGGCCACGGGCATCGAGATGCTGGCGCCCGCGTTCGGCAACGTCCACGGCGAGTACGGCCCCCGGGGCATCATCCTCGAGTACGACCGCCTGGAGACGATCAACAAGGCCGTGGGCGACAGGGTCAGGCTGGTGCTGCACGGCGCCGACCCCTTCACCGACGACATCTACAGCCGGTGCATCGCCGCCGGCGTCACCAAGATCAACATCAACAAGGGCATGAACAACCACTACGCCGCCTCGCAGGAGCAGACCAGGGGAAAGCCCATCACCGCCGTCATGGAGGCGGGCACGCTCAAGATGCAGGAGGCGATTGAGGGATACATGAAGAGCTTCGGCAGCGCGGGAAAGGCTAGCTGATGGCAGCATATTTTTTTTTTTAAAAAAAGAAATAAACAAGATCAAAATCAAGATATTGTACGACGGTCTCTGAAGTGAACCCCGACTGTTGTTATTTCTGCACATTTGCTCCAATATACACCTCGGAACAAATCGATCCCACGTCCACCATACTGCACAGTAAGACACAGCCTAGCTCTCTGATACTTGGCTACCCAAGCATCTCATCTAGGCGCTGCCCCCCGGCGGAGGGGGCCCGCCGCCACCGCCGTTGGGGTTCTCCACGCCTCCATCCTCGTAGTAGAAGACGGCAGGCTCGACCTTGTCGGAGGAGGCCGTGCTGATGCCAAAGGCGAGCCAGGCGAAGAGGCCGTCGCTGACGCTGTCTCCCAGCAGGGTGTACTGCATCAGGGGGTCGACGCCGTCGGTCGAGGCCTCCTGGGCGAGGATGCCGTCCTGCTCGTTGAGGGTGAGGGGCTGGGCGTTGGAGGCGTACGGCTCGACGAGCTCGACCGTGTCGATGAGGGTCTGGTCGAAGAAGGCCTGGCCGACGTGGCTGGCGTAGATGTCGTTGCCCAGGGTCTGGTTGTCGTAGAGGGTGGCGTTGGCGTGGGCCAGGATGTGGATGTGCGTGGTGCGGCCGGTGTAGTGACCGGGGAACAGGGACTCGAACTGGGCAACGCCGTCGGCGTCGGTGGGCTGGATGCCTCGCAGCCAGGTGGCGTCAATGTTGGACGTGTCGGCCGAGTTTCCGTTGCCGCGGGCGTTGACGCCCGAGTAGACGCCCGTCGAGTTGCAGTGCCAGATCTCCAGGTACAGATCGGGGACGGGCTCGCAGGTGTCGACGTCGATGACCTGGTAGTCGAGGATGATGTCGACGCCCGGCTGCTCCTCGATGACGTTGCGGCGGACGAATTCTCCTCCAACATCTAGGTGGCCACGAGTCAGCGGACGGCTCCATGTCTACTTCATATCAAGTCAGGATGAGGCAATGATACGCACAGTACGGGCCCTGGGTCACCTCCGGGGTCAGGATGCACGAGTTGATGCCGGCAAACAGCTCCTCCGGAGACGTGTCAGGGGTGTACCCCAGCTCCGTCTTGTTGTGGTCAGTGTCCAAGACATCCTCCAGGTCCCGCTTCTGGAAGCGGCCGAGGCCCCTCTTCTTGCGGGCCTCCTCGACCTGGGCGGCACGGCGGGCGACGTTGCGCGCCTCGAGGCCGTTCTCGGCGAACCGAGGCAGGCAGTGGCTCAGAGATCTGACCTCGAGGCTGTCCAGGAACGACCGCCTCTCGGCAGCCTCCTGGGCGACGTCGTGGCCGGGATGGGCGACGGCCGCGCCGTGAAAGAGCACGGCAGCGAGGCCGGCGAGCTGGGGAGCATGCATGCTGGGATGGCGGTGATGGTATTCGGTGAGACGATGAGAGGAGAAGAGCGGTGGTGATGGACGATCAGGCCGACTTCACGGGCCGTCCTGGGGATCAAGGGGAGATATAAGTAGCCATCAAGCCATGCCGGGCCAAGATGTCTTGCCGACGGCCTGGCGAGTCACAAACACAGCAGATGCCGTGACTGGCACCGGCATACCATTGCATTTCGCGCTGGCCGTTGCGTAGGTACATACTACGTACCTACCTATAGCGCATCCAGGGTCTCGTCGTAAGCTCCCAACCTCCGGATGGTGGAATGCGGTCAGAGTATCTCGGTCAGTTCGATGGTGTGTTAGCACCGGTAGGTGGCCCCGGGGCAACACCCAGGGGTCGGTCATCCTTGTCAGCGATGCGAGTGCGACACACGAGTGCCGGGCATGTGGAGGCTCGGTGCGCGGGGGATAAGGAGGCGACGCCAATGGCGATCCGCCGTTGTAAGTCTTGGGACGGATAGCTCCGCATCCCAATTGGCACGGAGGCTACTACAGAGGCCATGGAGACCCACGGAGACCCATATCGAGACCCATATCGAGGCCCATATACAGACCATCGACGGCATCCCAGGGTTTGATCGGCAGTGGGGATTGGATAAAATCCAGAAGGTGTCGCCGCCGTTGCGAATCCGAAACAGGAGAGACAATGCCCAGGAGCGGATAAGTCGGCACTTGGTTATCGCCAGAAACAAGCTTGCATGGAAGCTTGCCATTGAAACTCTAATGTTGCCACGCAGAAACGTGATGCAGAAACATGATACATGATACATGATTGCATTGACGAATTACTCCCCACGTCTCACTCTCACAGGCAAAACGGACTTGGCCCTGTACGAGTACATGTGGGCTGTAGCCGCCATGGGCCGTGGCCCCCCAGCCCTGGTCCTGGTCAAGTGCCGTGATAGCAACAAAGATACACTCTTCTATCCGTGCCTGGGACATTATTACAGGTATGTACTCGTAGTGCGCATTCGTACATGTGCGCACGCCCGTAACGTTGCTGTCCCCCAGACTGGCGGAAGGCTCTATTCAATGACTCGAGCTCCAACATACACGGCGAATTTAAGAACCAAGATTCATGGCCCTGCATGATCGCCATGGGTCCCTTCCCGCCAATGGAGCAATCAGGCGCTGCCCATTGCCAAGCAGCGAAAGCCGTCCCAAAGCGGCCTTCCCCATTGAGTGATGAGCTCCCGGCTAATCAAGACTTTGACGCTGCGATTCACGAATCTTCCGGGAAAGATCAATGCTACGTCGACGGAAGTTGCCGTCTGCTGGCATAATTGGGCCCAGCCGATTCGCTCGCCTGTCGCTCGCCTGTCGCTCGACTGCAGTCAGTTCTTGTTGTTCTTGTTTCGAATAAGGGAGGCCTAACCTACCTTACAGCTCAAAGAAACCCAAGTTGCACTTGTGCTGCAATGGTTTTTGCCGGACTATACAGGTACTACTACATGGTGCATATCATGCAGGCAGCATCATGCCTTCTGCTTACAGACGTCCCTTGACCCTCAGTTCAGACTGGACTTGTGATCCATGAATCGTGCGAATGATGTGATGATGCAACGTTCACCACCCGCACACCGGGTCTGCATACGCCCGGCGGTGTTTTCTTTTCTTGCGAGCAAAGTTGAAATACCTTCCTGTTTGGCATCGAGCAGCAGATACACCCAAGTTGACGAATACATGTATGAACAGGCGGTGCGGGGTATCATTTTCCGGATGTCTGGCATTCGTCGTAGGTAGGCAAAGAAATGATAGTCCAAGTGTCAATTTCGGTTCAAAGGGAGGTTGTCTTCCGTGAATTCTAGTTCCACTGTGGCCGGGATAGATAGTAACTGATCTGATAAATCCATCAATGAGGCCTATTAAATGGCACCCCTGGCTGTATCATCGTGGCGCGTACATACTCTGAGGGCCGCTTTTGGATTGGGGGATCAATAGATCGGTCTAGAACGCAGGGAGGGGGGCAGCGAGTCTATTTACATGTACATCTGTGCATTCATACACATCTCGATAGGTGTGACTGGGCATAGGATAGATCGTCACTCTTGGTTCCCATTGCTTTGTGAGGGCTTATTTCAATTGCACCAACACAGCCACGATGTTTGTCAAGTCTTAATTATGCACAAGATAAAAGAGAGTCAAGGGCAAGAACAGACGTGGTTGTGGTAGGGACGCGCGACATGTTGGATTAAGGGAGTGTCCACGACCGCCGTTGAAGTTCTGGCTTGTTATAGGTCCCTCAATAATCGGGAATTAACTAGGAGAATAAACTAGCCTCTTGTAAAGATTTCGCATAGGGGACACTTATCCATATGTCATACTTCACACTTCCAGAAAAAGGAGGATGTGGCCATGCTGAACTCGGCGGGATCCGGGGAACGTAAAGCATGCGCTCCATATACCCAGCCAAGAGTAGATACCTAATGATGTAGGATATACATACTTTACCATTTGCCCTGATATTCTACCATGGGTGAAACCATGCTCCCTGCATATTTCTACATGGTGCTGTGACGAGCATGACGGGGCAGACCGGGGCCTCAATCATTCGCGGCCGCAGCAGTCACGTGCATTAATTGACGCTTGATCTATATGACCTCCTCATCCCAGCTGCGTTTGAGGGCGATTGTTCCTCCTTTTCTTTTGCTTTTGTTTTCGCTGGCCATCATCATGGCGGACTCTCCTCTTCATCCCATTCCTTTTCGGTTACTAGAGCTCTGGTGAGCGGCCCTTTGGCACGACCACCACATTGAGGACGAGGCAATAGCAGCTATCCAACATCCTCGTCGACATGTCTGCTGCTATAGCGGGTGATAGGCGATGCCTCTGAACATGTGCTCTGAATGCCCCCTCATCTTGTGTTGTTGGATACGTGTGGTCGTTGGCTGTTCCCCCTCATCTCCACATCGTGGCCCATCTCACGTCGCATTGCACCACACAGGCACCGCCCAATGATAATTCCCACTGCCCAACCCTCGCCAATAGGGTGTTCATCCATTGGCCTTCCAGACGCGGCCCTTGCTTGCGAGGCTCGTCAAGCCTCGAGATTACGGTCATCGGTGATCAACCCCTCTCGGCCGTCTGTTCCCCGCAGTTACGGGTGCCGAGCGGTCGCAGTTGAATCCTTTGACAAACCGGTGTAGACCTCTATCGCATACAGCTGATTACCCCATGGGGTTATGAATGTCGAAAATGCTGGGCTGATTTGTGGCTGCAGCTGGGTGCCGGCACTGCCCAGTTCCGCATATCGAGCGATGACGTTTTGTCGGTGTTGCAATATACAGTGCCGTTGTCGAGCATATAAAGATGAGGGACTCTTGTCGTCTCTGGGTGTAATGGATTCAGCACACCCTGCAACAAAGGGTGCTTAGCTGGTTTTAGACCAGACATCAAGTAACACCCGCAGACCCCTAGGTCTAGTCCAACAATCCTCGAGGTCATAGGTCCTGTTCTTGATTTAAACAACATGGCCCCTTTGACTTCGCTGCTCATCGCCTTCTTGGGGCCGTCGTTGTGCCTCTCCTCGCCGACTGGCATCCGTGAGAGGTCCACCAGCACCGCCACCGTCGTCCTCTCCTCGCCCGAGTCCACCATCCTGGGAAATGTCTACAGCGACGTAGAGTCCTTTGGAGGAATTCCGTACGCCGAGCCTCCAGTGGGAGCCCTGAGGTTACGCCCACCTAAGCGACTTGAGACGTCTCTGGGCACCTTTGACGGAACTGGACCGGCCGGGGCATGCCCGCAGATGGTCCTGTCTACGGACACCAAAAACTTCCTGCTTGACACGCTGGGCTCCCTCGCCAACCTTCCCTTTGTACAGGAGGCCACGGGCCAAAGCGAAGACTGCCTCAGCATTACTGTTGCCCGGCCCGTGGGCGTGAAGGCTGGTGATAAGCTGCCCGTGCTCTTCTGGATCTACGGGGGAGGCTTCGAGGTGAAATAATTATTGTCCTCTCACAGCTGACGGGTGGCAATGCTAACCATCTTGAAAGCTTGGATGGTCGTCCATGTACGACGGGACTGGTCTGGTCAACTACGGTGTCGAAATCAACAGGCCCTTCGTCTTTGTCGCTGTGAATTACCGGGTTGCTGGCTTTGGATTCATGCCTGGCAAGGAGGCCATGGAAGATGGAGCCGGGAACCTAGGTCTTCTTGACCAGCGGATGGGCCTCCAGTGGGTAGCCGACAACATCGCGTCCTTTGGCGGAGACCCAGATAAGGTGACAATCTGGGGTGAATCAGCTGGAGCAATTTCGGTACTATCCCCAAACAAAACATGACTCCCGCTGTAGACTGACTGCGAGTAGGTCTATGACCAGACCGTTCTTTTCGATGGCGACCACACCTATAAGGGAAAGCCACTGTTCCGTGGAGCCATTATGAATTCCGGCAGCGTCGTGCCCACGATGCCCATGGATAGTCCCAAGGGGCAGGCTGTCTACGACAAAGTAGTCAAAGAGGCGGGATGTTCGGACGCTGCGGACTCACTAAATTGCTTGCGCGAGCTGGATTACACCGATTTCCTCAATGCAGTCACCTCAGTGCCCGGTATCATGTCTTACAACGGCCTCGCACTCAGTTATCTCCCCCGCCCAGACGGTAAAGTCCTGACCGACTCACCGGAGGTCCTTGGGATGACGGGGAAAATCGCCAGGGTTCCGATGATTATCGGCGACCAGGAAGACGAGGGTACACTCTTCGGCCTGTCCCAGGCAAATATGACGACCAGGAGTGGCCTGGTTGAGTACCTTGGGGACTACTTCTTCAGCGAAGCCACCGAGACCCAGATCCAGGAACTGGTCCACACGTACGGCGACGATGAGATCTCGGCGGTCATTGAGGGAAGTCCCTTTGGCACAGGCCTCCTCAATGAGATCTTCCCTGGCTTCAAGAGACGCGCTGCCCTCATGGGGGATTTGGTCTTCACTCTGGCTAGACGGCTCTTCCTGGCCATTGCCAAGGATCGCTACCCAGACACGCCGACATGGTCCTACCTAAGCTCTTATGATACGGGGACGCCTCTCCTGGGCACGTTTCACGGAAGCGACATCGTCCAAGTTTTCTATGGGATTTTTGACAATTACGCGGCCCAGAGCATCCGATCCTACTATCTCAACTTTGTCTACGCATTGGACCCCAACGATAATCTGGACGAAAAGTATCCGGCATGGCCAAAGTGGGCGGACGGCGAGCAGTTGATGCAGTTCATGGCCAATAAGGCGGACTTGCTGGCTGATGATTTCCGCCAGGATACGTATGAGTGGATGAGCAAGAACATCGAGTCTCTTCGCTACTAATGAGCTGTCACGACGTCAATGCTCGTGTTGAGATGATTAAATGCTCTTACGGTCCTACAATTTCAAGTTGCGAGCTCCGCTTTGCCAGGGAGCTCAGTGTATGGACATAATTAATACCCGAGTAATTCTCATTATATAAGTGAGGCTGCTTAGTTATAGATGCGTTCAATGCCACTCAGTGTGTTTATAAGATACCCAATGGGGCAAGGACATGAGCTGTGAGAACCTTCAAGAATGGCGAGAATGTTGATTCCGACTTGTCCCGAATTCGGAGGTCAGCATACCTGATGCAAGAAATACCAGTTAGTTTTTTTTTTTTGGTGAATCTCGGGATGGTTGACGAATCTCGGTCTCTGAATACGGAATACGAGGCTTTCGTGGCTGAATACGGCGAAAGATCACCTGGGCTTGTTCACACGTCGTGCGTGATCCATCAAACTTGCACTTGATCATACACAACACCAGCAACGCTTTCTGCAGAGAATCCAGCAAAACAATGGCGCCAGCCTTCTTACAGGACCGCGTGGTTAAGGTGGCCCTGTTGCTTCTCCCCGTCGTCGTCCCGGCTGTGTACCTCTGCAGGTTCTCACACAACGTGTCGAGCAAGACGACATCGACGACTGGACGTCGCAGTGCAGAACCTGGCAAATCTCCATCGGTGGGCGACTCCCCGCGGGACCCTGTCAGCCTTCCCGCTGATGTCAAGGACGCTTCTCAATGGGAGGTTGCCTATGAGCGCATCGTCTCCCATCCGATTCCAGCATCCAGCTTGGCATTCCCCATCACAAATCCCACAGAGGCCGACACTGGTAGACCCTCCGCATTGATGAGGGCGTACACATCTGCAGCCCAGGCAGCATTCTCATCGACTCCCCAGGCCGTCGCCATGCGCGCTGCCATCGGGGATGCCCAAGCAAAGCGCTCGTTTGATGCAGATTGGATCCGGGGCTTGAGCTTCGAGACCGGTGATCTCGTGAATGGCGCATACCGTGTCGTGTATCATGGGCGCGGGCAGACGGCCAACTCGGAGCGCGTCGAGCTGGCGATTGAGGCGCCTCCCTCCTACAAGGGCCATGTGCCCCGGGGGCTGATTGTCTCTGAGATTCAAAAGGTGGACAGCGAGGTCATCTTTGTCAATGAGACGTGGATGTGGAGGAAGCTCGACGAGAGAAAGACCTTGATTGAGGCTCCCTTACCGTCGTGGTTTCATCGCCTCACTGTTGGCTGGCTGGTTCTCAAGGCAGTACAACATGTCATGACGAGCTAGGATCTGGGTGCTTTCGGGCCCGACAATTTGTATTTTTAGTCCCTATGGTGGGAATAGTGAGGACATTTGATGCCCCACGTGGGACAGGCTGAGGCCTTGTAATATACGTATTCTCTACTCCCGACATGAACGGCTATGTCTCTTGAGCGGCACACCTTAGATGCGCCTCATGACGAGAAAGTAGAGACCGGTGTCCTGGGACCCATTCCTCAACAATCTCGAGTACAGGTATAGCAGTGTTGGTTTGGAGAAAGCGGATGTTTCGACCTTTGAGATTGGGGGGCCTGCCGGACCTTTCCTTGATGAGATTCGACCCTACACTCCATACGCCACGATCACTCGTGCTGTAGAACAACTTGACGTTGGTATCATTGATAGCGGCAGGATGCCAAGCGCTCGCCAATCCAGCTGCATGCCGCCCAAGGGTCTGTGGGCGCTATTTCCACACCTCCTGGATCTGGATCTGGATCTGAAATAGCAGGTGCTGACTTCGTCCGAGAGCCTTAGTGGGGCGACTGTGCTTCCAATCACAAGAGGCCTGTGCGTCAAAGCCCTAACGGACAGACCAGTCTGGAAACAAGACAAGTGAGGGCAGACTACTAGGTATTCTATATGCCGTCAGTTGGTGTTTCGACGCCCCGTGCCCTGGCAATGGCGCGCTCGCCGAGCCTGCAAATCTCTATGATGAATTGATCTAGATTCTCCACCCGTACTATGTCGTTGAACGCCAGTCTTTGCCGAGCAGCCACGGCTTTGGTGAGAGCCCCAACTGAGCTTAGTAGCTCGACGTCTTTCTTGGCTTCACCAGAGAGGGGATCCCGCAGAATGTTGAAGAAGAGAGTCATGACAGCTGACATGGGGTAGAAGATGAGAAACCTAACGAGGAAGCCTGTCAGCTTATCCACACTCTTCACCATCACAAGGCAAAGTCCTGACTAACCAGAATGCTTCCGCAGGGAAATTGTGCGTTGCTTCGCTGAGATGAGCCAGTGTCGCCCGGCTTGCTTCAACCGAGAGCTCCAGACTTGACTGCAAGACTCTAGTCTCGCCGGGGCCACCCATGGGCTTCATACACCTACCGCTCGCGGAGTGGATGATGGTCATGAGATGGTGATACTCGAGGTTGAGCATAATTCGCCGTATATTTCTTCCCGCGCACTGCTCGTTATCCGGGCCCCAGTTGCTGTGCCTGTACTTTGTTGATAGCGCAGGCGCAAATTGTACGGGGATGGACGATCTCCAGTTCTCGAGCTCTTCGTCCAGCTCGCGAATACAGCGTAGCAGCTCGACGTCGGACTTGCATGATGCCTCAACCGAGTACAGAACACGGCAAGTCTTGGATTTGAGGATGCTCAGCCTCAAATCCCCTGGTAGTAATGGCATGGGAGATTGATTGCAAGGACTGTCACCGCCCATTGCCGCCGATTGTTGCTCCAGATACTCGTGGGGCAGAGTGAGGTTGCAATATTCATCGTGGATGATGGGGGGTTGGCCAGTCCGGAGGGCTATCTCCTTGTCGATGATGTATATAAGCCAGAAGATGTTTCGAAGCTGGATATCCCGCCTTTCCTGGATAGTCAGGTCCTTGCGATTCGGAGAAGGCGGCACAATGGTGTGGCCTCCAAGCAAGAAGACAGTTCTGATCGCGATACCCTGGCACATGGAACTGGCCTGTAGGCGACCTGAAGAGGTATGATATAGTATCTAAAGGGCATAGATAGACATGTATTAGCGAAATAATGAATCTTCTTGCCCAGCTTTTCATGCTACTCACCAGAAACATGATTGCTTGCAAGGCCGTCAAACCAGACTCGTCTAGAATAGACGATGCCAAAGCCTGGGATTGCGCTGCACAGGCAGCTGTGTCCATGTACGAACCCGCGGCCGCCTCGGTAAAGTGAAGGCTGGCGAAGGCCAGGAAGGCCAAGACGCTGGCTTTGGCACTGACAATTTCCAAGGCCTTTTCCTCACAAGGTGGGCTGTAAGCCTGGGCTATCGTATCCTGGAAGAGGACCGGGTCCATAATGGGGAATACGTGGCTGAGGTCAGATTGTAGGTATCGGTCGAGCAACGACCTGACAACCCATATCTTGGGTAATTCTTCATGGTCTGCATTTTTGAGGTACGATAGAGGGGGACGACGCCGGGCGAGGCTATCGAGGTCCTGGAAGTTTGGAAGTGTGGGCCACTCCCCCGTTGCCGAGAATATCCAGTGCTGGCCTTCTTCTGAGAGGGAAGGCATACTGTTGTGGGAGTTGATGAAACCGAGATAGGAGCCACCAAAGTAGACCCTGCCGAGTGTAGTCGCGGTACTCGTGCTCGACGGGGGTGGTGTTGCATATTGACGATGCTGAGAAACGGGTATGGAAGCATACCGCTCCTCGCCAGCTGCATGAGGGGGAGATGGAGCTTGCTGGGGACTGGTTGACACGGGTGTCGTGCTATCAGTACTGTCTGAGTACTCATTCTTTCTAAGCGCAGCAGCGTTGGCGATGGCCTCCTCGATGCGCTCGATGCGCTGCGCCATGTCCTTTCGGAATGCATCGCGCCCGGATCTGGATGCAGAGTCAGTAGGAGGAGACGTAAATTTTGGAGTAGGAGAATAGAAAAGTGTCACAGAGAGGATACTCACTCTTTCTTTCTCCCTCGCACCCTGTCGAAGGTACAAGGACTAGCACGATGTGTACACCAATTACATCTAGGACCAGGCCCAGACAGGTCACATTGTATCTGTTAATTGATTGTTAGAATGAAAAATGGAATAGAATATTCAGGCATCCCTTGATGCAGATTAGGAGAGGAGAAGGATGCATGCCTTTCGTTTGTAGCATGCATCGCATGCCCGCCTTTGTTTGACCATGTTTACACAGGACGCCGGGTAGGTGTACAGCAAAATCTGTCAGCCAAGAATGGAACAGGAGTGCAGAGTGCCGTTGCACCAGGGCAGGGCCACGAGAACAGCAGGGGTGCGCGGGAGGGCGGAGTGGCGGCGCAACAGTCACCAGCGGCCCAGGGCGGATTCGACGGAAGCAATCGAAGGCTTGGAAACAACGTACTCCGTCTCCGTCCTACTCGGCCAGTGTTGCTGCGGCTGTCCGACGGAGCCTCTGAAATGACCGAAGACCGAGGCCGAACATTGATGGGTCGGTCATTGCATTTTGCGTGTCAGAATGTTAGATCCTCCGCCATGGTGAGCATTCAACAAGTCGCTCCGATCGCCAAGCTTCCGAATCGTGTCCGAGGCGCACGCGAATTTAGTGGAATACGAATGGAAAGCCGATTAGTCAGCGGGGTTTGTGATGCTGGTGCCTGGACCGAGCCACTGACACGGCCACTGAGAACTGTGACAAGCCCACTGACGAGCCCACTGACGAGCCCGGGCGCTGACAAGTCCACTGTACTGACACGATACGATCCGCAGATGGCGCCTTGCTTAGCCGCGCGGACTCTAGCTGTCTCCAACTGTCTCCAACTCCACTGTCCCCACCTTAGTTTCCCCCACCGTTGAAACCCATCCCTGGAGTGGGGCAGTACTGACAGTTGTTCTCCTCCGTCTCTGATCCTCCGCTTAGTCACCTTCCACAAACTTCAATTGACACGCCCAGGATAAAAACAGACTGTGTTGTTAACTGTTCGTACTCCGTAATCGCAGGCAATAACAAATCGCATAGACGTTGGTCAAGCCCACAATGCCCCTCTGCCTGTCTTCTTTCCTCGTCTCTTGATCCCGTAGCGCGGCTATTATGTATCGTAGCCGAATACAGATATCAACACCATACCTAGTAATCAGGGTACCATCTTTTGCGATATTACGGATAACACAGCCCGGTCAACTGATGACGAGACCACGTACATGGCCGAGGCTGTGATGCTCACGGGTAGAATAATCGAGCATGAAACCATGCGCGCCGTATCATAACCATACTCATCCGAAAATACTTATAGTATTCGCAGGTTTTTTGGCCTTCGTCAGAGTTACAGCAGAATCCGGTGGGGCGACGACCTGCGGATTATGTTTAGCGGGTATGTATGATTACCTACGATATTAGGGGTGTCCATAGTTTCATGCTCACAATAATCACCTGAAATCCAACCAGCCCAGAAGTACCCTTGGGACGAGACGGTTTTGACTGCGATTTGGGTCCCGGTCGTTTTTTTTTCTTCCTTTTTTTTTTTTTTGTTTCATTATTTTTAGTTGACTTCATCAGTATGGAGCACCAAGTGCGCTGTCCTAACGGTCCTTGCTCTGGGACGCCAGACGCCACGGAGCTGATGGCTTACTAAGCGGCGGTTTCCTCAAACCTCCGTCCTCGATAATAAGGCGTTTTAGCGTGGCACTGTCCCGTCCATGCCATGACTCCATGCCCGTCAGAAATTTCCTCTTGCGTCCCATGGTCCACGCAAATTGTCAGCCTTTAACCAACATCAGCTATGGAGATGGCTGATGATCCGCCGTTGGGCCCCCATCAGGGGCGGCCTAATCTGCGCCGAGATTGGCCTGTTCCCGATCCCCCTCGGCCATTTTGTCGCCCCAAGTACCGCCGCTTATCCAATGGCTCGGCATTTCCAGGTTCTCCGAGTGGTGGCACCAGACTTCACGTGTAGTCAAATAAATATTACACCTTCGCTGGTCCGCTTCCCGATTTGGTCCTCGTCTTGATCGTCCACACTCTTTTATTATTGTTATCCTCTTTCGTTCGTTCCATTATGGAGGATTCCTCCGACAGCCGTGAGAACACGGTCGTCAACGAGCCCCAGAGCGACTATGAGAAGTCTCCTCAAGGCCAGGACTGGGCTCTGGCGCACAAAGTCGTCGCCTCCAAGGAAAGGGACCAGGCATCAGGCTTCCCGAACCGTGAGCTCGGAGTGACATGGAAGGACCTCACCGTTGAGGTCGTCTCGGCCGATTCAGCCATTCACGAGAATGTCCTGTCCCAGCACAACATCCCTAAGTTGATCCGCGAATCTCGGAACAAGCCCCGCCTGCGTAAGATCCTGGAGTCTAGCCACGGATGCGTCAAACCTGGCGAAATGCTACTGGTCCTTGGCCGCCCCGGTTCAGGATGTACCACTTTACTCAACCTCCTGGCCAACAACAGGGCAGGGTACGCGAACGTCTCGGGCGATGTTCACTACGGGTCTTTGACCGCCAAGGAGGCCAGGCGGTACCGGGAACAGATTGTCATGAACACTGAAGAGGAGCTCTTCTATCCAACCTTGACCGTGGGTCAGACCATGGACTTTGCCACCCGGTTAAAGGTCCCCTTCCGCCTGCCTGAGGGGGTGGATACCTACGATGACTACAAGAAAGAGCGAATGGAATTTTTGCTCGAGTCGATGGGCATCCATCATACCCAGGACACCAAGGTGGGAGATGCTTTTGTTCGTGGTGTGTCTGGAGGAGAGAGGAAGCGAGTCTCCATCATCGAGTGCCTTGCCTCTCGGGGCAGTGTCTTTTGCTGGGACAACTCCACGAGAGGCCTCGATGCTAGCACGTACGTATCCGGTTCGCACTGGCACAGTTTGGGTGGAGCGCTAACATTGGCAACAGTGCGCTAGAGTACACAAAGGCCATACGGGCGATGACCGATGTTTTGGGACTCGCCTCCATCGTCACCTTGTACCAGGCTGGCAACGGCATCTACAATCTCTTCGACAAGGTCCTTGTTCTCGACGAGGGCAAGGAGATCTACTATGGCCCGATGAAGGAGGCGAGGCCTTTCATGGAGGGTCTGGGCTTCGTGTGCGCGGACGGTGCCAACGTGGGTGATTTCCTGACCGGTGTCACCGTCCCCACCGAACGACAAGTCCGACCTGACTTCCAGGACCGGTTCCCCCGAAATGCCGACGCCATCCGAGAGGAGTATCTGGAATCGGCTGTTTATGAGGATGCGAAGGCTGAGTACAGCTACCCGACATTGGCTGAGACCAAGGAGCGCACCGAGGAATTTACCAAGGGTGTGGCGTATGAAAAGTCCAAGTGGCTGCCCTCCTCGAGCCCCATGAATGCCGGATTCCACACGCAGGTCAAGGTTTGCGTCAAGCGCCAGTATCAGATTGTTTTTGGCGACAAGGCGAGCTTTATTATCAAGCAAGTGTCAGCCATTGTTCAGGCCATCATCGCCGGTTCCCTCTTCTACAATGCCCCGGACAACTCGGCTGGTCTCTTCATGAAGTCTGGCGCCCTGTTCTTCGCCCTCCTCTTCAACAGCTTGATGGCCATGTCCGAGGTCACCGAATCTTTCAAGGGGCGCCCGGTGCTCATCAAGCAGAGCAAGACGTTTGCGTTTTTCCACCCGGCCGCCTTTTGCATCGCGCAGATCGCCGCCGACATCCCGGTGCTGCTCTTCCAAGTGTCCACTTTCTCAGTCGTCTTGTATTTCATGGTCAGCCTCAGACAGAGTGCTGAGGCCTTCTTCACCTTCTGGGCTATGGTGGTAGCGGTAACATTTTGCATGACTGCAATGTTTAGGGCTGTCGGAGCCGCGTTCAGCACCTTCGACGGGGCGTCCAAGGTTTCCGGATTACTCATTACTGCCTGTATCATGTATACTGGCTTCAGTTCGTCACCCTCTCCCCCTCAGCATGAAAACACCCCCGTTGCTTTTGTGTGCTTACTTATATCTCTTAGTGATTGCCGAGCCTCAAATGAAGCCCTGGCTTGGCTGGCTGTATTGGCTGGATCCATTGGCATATGGGTTTGATGCACTGCTATCAAACGAGTTCCACGGCCAAATTATCCCCTGCGTGGCCAACAACCTGATTCCCAATGGCCCTGGCTTCCTCGACCCAGACCATCAGTCGTGCGCAGGGGTCGGAGGCGCGGTTGCTCGGCAAATCTACGTCGAAGGTGATGCGTACCTCGCATCCATGTCCTATTCCCATTCGCATCTCTGGAGAAACTTTGGCATTGTTTGGGCTTGGTGGGCGCTGTTCGTCGCGATCACCATCTTGGCTACTTCGAGATGGAAGTCGTCGTCTGAGAGGGGCCCCAGCTTGCTGATACCCAGGGAAAACGCTCGCAAGGTCGCCAAGGCCAGTCCCCAGGCGGACGAGGAGGCTCTCGGCACCAAGGAGGTGGCTGGCGGCCAGACCGCCACGCCCGGCGACGATTCCAACCAGGGCAAGCTCATCCGGAACACGTCCGTCTTCACCTGGAAGAACCTCTCGTACACTGTCAAGACTCCTTCTGGCGATCGCCTCCTGCTGGACAACGTGCAGGGGTGGGTCAAGCCGGGCATGCTGGGCGCGCTGATGGGCGCATCTGGTGCCGGCAAGACGACTCTGCTTGACGTGCTGGCTCAGCGCAAGACCGAGGGAGCCATCCATGGATCCATCATGGTCGACGGCCGGCCTCTTCCAATTTCTTTCCAGCGATCTGCGGGTTATTGCGAGCAGCTTGACGTCCACGAGCCGTATGCCACTGTCCGTGAAGCCCTCGAATTTTCTGCTCTTCTTCGACAGAGCAGCGAGACGCCTCGGGAGGAGAAGCTTGCCTACGTGGACACTATCATCGACCTTCTTGAGCTACACGACCTGGCTGATACCCTTATTGGCGAAGTCGGGGCTGGACTCAGCGTGGAACAGCGCAAACGTGTTTCCATTGGCGTTGAACTGGTCTCTAAGCCTAGCATCTTGATCTTCCTCGACGAACCAACTTCTGGTCTTGATGGGCAATCAGCCTATAATACGGTCCGATTCCTTCGCAAGCTGGCGTCCGTGGGCCAGGCGGTTCTGGTCACGATCCACCAGCCGTCTGCGCAACTGTTCTACCAATTTGATACACTCCTGCTTCTGGCCAAGGGCGGAAAGACGGTTTACTTTGGAGACATTGGAGAGCAGGCTGCGACAATCCGAGAGTACTTTGGCCGCTACGGTGCGCCCTGCCCGGCGGAGGTGAATCCCGCCGAGCACATGATTGATGTTGTCTCTGGAAACTACTCCAAGAGCCAGGACTGGAACGAGGTGTGGCTGTCATCGCCTGAGCATGACGCCGTGACCAAGGAACTGGATCACATCATCGAGGACTGTGCTTCGAAGCCCTCGGGCACAACCGACGACGGACGCGAGTTTGCCACATCGCTCTGGGAGCAGACGAAGCTTGTGACTCAACGCATGAACGTCAGCCTGTACCGCAACACCGACTACATCAACAACAAATTTGCCCTGCACATCTTCTCGGCCCTCTTCAACGGCTTCTCCTTCTGGATGATTGGCGACAGTATCCGGGACCTGCAGCTCAAGCTCTTCACCATCTTCCAGTTCATCTTTGTTGCCCCGGGTGTGCTCGCACAGCTGCAGCCGCTCTTCATCAAGCGCCGTGACATCTTCGAGACGCGCGAGAAGAAGTCCAAGATGTACTCATGGGTTGCCTTTGTCAGCGCCCTCATTGTGTCTGAGATTCCGTATCTCTGCATCTGTGCGGTGCTGTACTTTGTCTGCTGGTACTACACGGTGGGCTTCCCGGCCGAGTCTACGCGGGCGGGCGGGACCTTTTTTGTCATGCTCATGTACGAGTTCCTCTACACAGGAATCGGTCAGTTCATTGCGGCGTACGCGCCGAACGAGGTCTTTGCGGCGCTGATGAACCCCGTCATCCTTGGTACTCTGGTTTCGTTCTGTGGTGTCCTGGTCCCCTACGGGCAGATCCAGGCATTCTGGCGGTACTGGATGTACTATCTCAACCCCTTCAACTACCTCATGGGCAGCATGCTGGTGTTCGACCTCTGGGGTCAGGATGTCAAGTGCTCCAAGCACGAGTTCGCCATCTTTGACCCCCCCAACGGTACGACCTGCGGGGAATATCTGTCCGTGTACCAGCAGGGACTTGGACAGGCGAGCAACCTCGTGAACCCTGATGCGCTAAGTGGCTGCGAGGTGTGCACGTATACCAAGGGGAACGACTACCTATACTCCCTGAATCTGAAAGAGTACTACTACGGCTGGCGGGATGCAGGGATTGTTGCTCTCATGGTGTTCAGCTCGTATGCCTTGGTGTACGGGCTCATGAAGCTGCGAACCAAGGCTTCCAAGAAGGCGGAGTGACCGGATGAAACGATTGATAGAGTAAGGGTAATGCGGGGGATGATACGAAGATAGACCAACATAGATCACTTGGGTATATAACCTAATCACAATAGAGCTTTTCATGAGAGTTTTTTATTACCTTTGTATATTGCGTATTCTCAAGCTCCTCGGCCTTAAGCATGATCTCTGCATTATCTCGATCGAGCCCTTGGTTTTACGACTGCCCTCAAATGCATGAGTGTTCTCGCCTTGCCACTAACTCGCCACACCCTTTATTCGCTGAGGCAAAAATATAATGCTATATAACAGCAAAAGAACTTCTAGTTTTCCAATAAGAAACATAGAACAGCTGGTATTCGCCAGCCGCCACCGACCCAGCTACTCATCAGCCGGGGCTTTCCGCCGATTAACATTCTCGTCCTCCGAGGAGGGTACTTGCATGTTCTGTTGTACGTGCTGCAAGGGCGGCACTACGCCTGGGCTCTGGTGCACATTGCATGATGATCACGGCAGGATTGACAAGGTGGGGAAGAAGATTTGACAGAAGTCATAAGATCTCAAGTAGAAGTATCAGGCTATGTACAGGGCATCATCGGTCGACCAGTGAAAACGCCGTATGGGATAAACGGCACGCATGGCAAGGTCTTTCGGCCGAGAGGTGTTGGCTCAGGGAGCTTATGCCAGCGTCGCCATGTGACCGATGCGGGCCGCCATCTGGCACATCGGTACCCTTTCGCCCCGACTCATGTTCGACCGTATCACATGTGACCATATCTCAGCGAGGCTGGAGGTACCCCGCTCAAAGATCTAACCTTCTCCTGGGTAACAATTTACCAAAATCACCCTCAAACCATCATCCCTAAGACGAACCCAAGCCATGGCCGACACAGGAGGCGCCCGAGACTCGTCTGGATCTTATGAGGCGGCCATTGAAGAGGCTACAGTAGGGGGAGCTGTTCACAAAGGGAGCGATATGGATATTGTGGTCTCGTCTGGGAAAAGAACCAAAGCAGACAGGGAGGCTAGGAGGAAGGCGAAGGACGAGGAAGAAGAGAGAAAGAATACCAGCGAAGGCAAAGCTTCCGATACAGGAGCTTCTTAGCGATGGAAGGGGAATATATATACACGACCACCGCTCATTACTATTCAAAGCGCGACTTCAACATCTCATCGTACCTTACTTTATCAGCAAGCTTCCTTCTGACAACCTCGTCTGCGTCATCACACCAAAACTCTGACACGGCTCGTTCGGCAGAAGAAGGCAAACATCCAGATGGGCAAAGGTGGTCTTCAAGCAGGCAATTCATAGCATCCACGGATGTTAAACAATGCCAGAACCATACCCCTTTAGACTCCCATGAACCAACCATGGTCTTAAAGAGTGAAACTCTATGCTGCATCTCCATCTTGTGTTCCTCTTTTTCTAATATATTCATAAATTCCCGCTGGACTTTGTCGTATATGACGAGTTCCTTGCCATGAATCTCGTCAATGCTACATCCCGTGAGCCAGTAGGGAACACTTAGCATCTCCGCTGGCAAGGCGCAAATCCATTCTAAGTCAACCAAGCATGTAACATTCCAGTCGTCGTCGACGAAAATATTGCTTGGATTAACATCGGTGAGGTTAAGAAGATATGGTCCACTGCGGTATTCCCTTTTAATAAAGCGATGCGATATTGCCCGTAGCAACGACATGACCGCCATCTGCCCGCGGCAGTCATTTTCGCTAAAAGTGGCATTTGGTTGAGCAAGGAAACGCCCATCGTAGAAGGTAAGCAGGTCGGAAACAAAGGAGTCCGTGCAGGAGTATAGATTGTTGCGTTGGATTGATCTTGGCGCACCATCGTTTTCTAGAATCGCAAGCGAACAAGATAGGTACCTGTTTGCCAGGGCTACTGTGCCATCATTGCTGAAGTGGAAAGAGCCGATGCGTGAGTGAGGGATACGGGCCAATGAGAGCATGATTCGGGATAAGCCGTGAAACAGCCTCTGTCTCCGTGCTGGATCTGCCCTATGCTTGTTCAAAGTATTCGATAGCATTTGACCCGTGTCAGAATCGATATACTCCAGTAGCATGTATGGGGTCAGAGCATTCGGGGCTGTAGCGGCTTTGGTATACTGGGATAGGAGCGGAAATTGAAACAATGAGTAGACGAAACGCCATAGCGTATGCAGAATGCGGATAGGGAATGGCCTTTGACTTAAGTGTGTGAACTAGGCTCTTTCATCAGGAGACGCAAATGAGAATAGAAGGGAGGGCTTCTCACCTGGCGCCCATCCGAAAACCCAAACCCAAACAGGTGGGGGATCCGAATATCGGGGCATTTTTCTTGCATCCACACATACGCCCCGACCTCAGTGCTCAGTTTCTCATCTACCATTCCAGCAAGTCTATGGGGCTTGGGGCAACGGAAAACAAGCCTCGTAGTTATACCGCCTGAGGTCACTTCGACAAGGACACAAACATTGAAAGCCCCTTGGATCCATTCTCGAGGGTCAAGAACCTTACAAGCGTCTTGCTTTCCGAGCGGGAAATGGTATCTGACAAGGGCTTCAATTAACTCTCGCTGAGCCCAGAGGTCGGTATACAGCTTCTTGTTTGCGTGGATAGAATCAAGTTCGTTCAAAATATTATGATTCTTGCGCACAGCCGAGGAGTAGGTTATAACACGCCGCCCGAACGGTAGTTGGTTAGGCATAGCCGAAGATGTCTGACGATCAGATAAGATATTAAGGATAAGCGCGTGACGGGAGGCTAGAACTGGAGGCGGAGGGAATGTTTGGTGGGTACCTGCATACCTACAGTACTAGTAGGTATGCTACTTCGTAGAAAAACAAATTTTGACATCATTAATTAGGCCCGGGCCGACGACGCAAAAGAAGGGGGCCTGACGGCACGTGATGAGTGCAGGTGATGCCGCACGTGACGATTGTCTATCCCAGTTTCATGACCCACCCTCTAGGTACTCTCAACAACTCTTGTTGTCCAGTACCCCTAATTCCCCTTGAATCAGCAGGTGGGTAGGAAAGACAACAGGTCGCCAAAGGAGAAGTCGTTTCAGGAGATAATTCGTCGAGGAAAGATTCGGCGGTCGGGTTGGTGGTTGCGACGCAGGCTCCGGGCTGCGAAAAGGCTTACGTTAAAGGCTCTTCGATATTGTCCATTGTGACCTCGATGATTATTTGCCAATTTACTTCAAGTTTGTTACCTGGATCACATAACTACTGCTGGATCCGCGGATTGCTAGGCTCTGGTTTGGGACCGTATTCCGCGGCCAATTATGGTGTGCCGACGAAGGTGGCGCATATGATTCAAAGTTTTTATTAAAATAATTTCAACGAATAAACCTATCATATGGTTAGATGCAGTAAATTATATCAATAAGAATTTTCTGCTAGAGACTTTTTTGCAACATCACAAGTAGACGAGAGGCATAGGTTGACCCGGAATTTTTATAACTGTTCCCCAACTCTACTCTAGGGTATCCTACTACTATGATCTACTAGAGAGACTCTTCGCCAATCATAACATCGATGAATTTTCCAGACGTAGTCTCTCGGGTCGCTGAGTTCACCAGTTGGACAAGCTTAGTAGCGCACTCCTCAGGCATGGTAGGAGGCGTATCCATTCCTGCAGTCTTTGTCGATTCGTTGCCCATGTCTGTTGAAATAAAGTTATAAGGTAAACAAAACGGGTTAGTGCTGGTCCTTGCTAGGTTATAATGAAACTACGGACCCAGGATGAACGGCGAAGGCGGTGAGGGGTTCTATTGCGTCGTGGAGGGTCCTTCAGATGGTGTGTCAGTTGACGTTATATTTTTTGCGTCATTGTATACCCAGGTAACCTACGCTGTGAATCAGTTTTGGGCAGCCTTGGATATACCATAGGCGCTGAGATGATAGTAGAACCCCGCGGCCTGGCCTATGGAAGCGATGCGAGTCGAGACCGATATCCAATTAGGCGCGCTCGCTTTGGTAAGCAGCTCGGTCACAGCCTGTAATAGCAAGTTAGAAGAGACAGCGTTGAGATTGAAGGTATCAATGAGGGTCTTAGAGTCGATAGTGTCGAGGGGCTCAGGGGTATGGTTGACGCCCGCACTCGAGATAACGATGTCAATGTGATCCACGCCGGCCGCCTTGATGTCCTCGACAGCTGTTTTTGCATCTATAGTGGAAGAGTTCTCGATGCTAACGAGAAGCAGTTATGATCCGTCTCCTGCGGGCAAGTTGTTCAACTCCTGAGCCTTCGGAGCCTTGGCTTCACGGACACTCCCGATGACGACATGGTTGGGCCGTGAGAGGTATTCAGCGGCAACTGCATTTGCAATGCCTGAATGGAGCCATTAGGATCCGTGGTAGATAACTCCCCTCCGGAAGTGGCACGGACGTACCACTACCAACACCAGTGATGAGAACAACAGTCGAAGGGGCCATGATGGGAAATTGCGTCTGTGTGTGGTCGGTGAATCTGCTCTCTGAGTAGATAAATGCAAATAATGAACACTCTACAACATGTTTCCTGGGGTTTATAAGCTGATGGAATAACAGGCTGTTCATCTAGTAGAAGCAAGCGGGGTGCGTAAGCAGGGATGGAAGGATTGCGACCAACACTCGAGTCTGCAACCAACACTCATGATTGCTAAGCCATATTACTCAGGTGCAAAAGGCTAATGGTTGCAGTAATATCTATGATTTTTAAGCAAGAAACGCAATGCAATATGCAACGGCACCCAAACTAGCATGATCATCTCCGAGGGAGGTGGTGAGGGCCAATAATCACTGGATATACTTGGGATATTTACTTAACCCGCTAGGGTATACCTACTATCCATTATTCTTACTTAGTGCCGACTCCTAGGTATAGTAGCTAAAAGCCGCCCTTAACTCTAATAGAAATCCTAACTTCCCTAGTCCATTAGTTAGGGGAAGCCTAGACCTAGACTATATCTTATTATAAAAGCAGGTGGTTATATAGGCTTATATCCTATAGCTATAGGAGCTACAGAAGCTTAAGATAAAATAAAGGTATTATCATAGGTATTTACCTACGATAATATTAATTTACCTGCCCGCAAACCCATTATACTGCGTAACCATCGTGTCGTTTCGTATTGCGTTATCTTATTACATATATCGCATCGTTCATCAGATCGCGTTGTGCCGCATCGGGCTGTGACTCTAAACGGCCGGCTTAGAGGGTTGATATGTATTTCAACGAAAGACTTTTCTGAAGAGTCCTCCAGCAAGCGAAGCTCGTCTATCTGATTGGTCAGGAGATTGCATCGGTCGGGCTGGTGTCTTGCCCTTCATCTGGGCGCGCAAAGCGTTCCAGTTGGACTGCGTGTCTCGAAGACCATCAACATCTTCTATCTAGCTGCTGTATTTGCATCATTTGTCTAGCCGGCGAAGAAGTCGATGGTATGAGGCCTTGTTGACCGCTCGACCATAGAATCCACTTGTATCGAATGCCAATATGCCGGGAGCGTGTCGCGTTTTTCGGATTCATGATAGCGTTAAGCAAATTGAATCACGTCGGCGGTCTCTTGGTGCCCCTGGCCACGCTTAATTTGGTCAAGATACAAGACCGTGTTGTTGACTTTTGGGCCGCCACCAAAGGGGTAGGCGAAGCTGTGTGGAGACTAAAGGGCAATTGCTTCAGTATTCAACAGGACAAGTCCTGCCTCTCCGCCTTGACTCAATCCTCTCAATCCAAATTCAGAGGTGTGGCGATGACGATCCAGCTCGCGTGGGTCGCGTCCGACATCAGTGCCGGTGGTGATGTTAAGGTGGTCGAACGGACCATCGATCATGCTGCCGCCTGACGCCTTAACGCGCGAGACTATCACGTAGATGATCCCAGGCGCAAAGGCTCTCGTTTTCATGTCCGCGATGGCCCGGTCCATGGCCGTGCCATGTGCCTTGCGAGCCATGATGGCGTAAGCGATTGTAATCAGACACTGTGACCGGCCACATAACTTGTTGCCACGCTTTGTCTTCGGCTTGACACAGAAGAATAGGTATTATGGATTTGGCTAATGCTTGGATGAGTCAATTCCTCCCCCTTTACCTGATCGGACCGTTGATACCGAACGTGGACTTTCTTAGCCCGTAGAATTCAACCTTGACCCTCCTAATCACGTCGCATCATCGTATGTAATATAGGTACTTTTGGCGCGGCGATTTCATCCTCGGATCCGCCTGAAACGCCGATCGAAAAAAAATCATTGGCCTGTACGCTGGTGCCATGTGTTTGCGCCGGTACAACGGACCGCCACGCGACTATGAAATTAAATTCTACGAGAGGTAACATATAATGCTTTGACAGATCTGGTTGATTTGACACTCTGTAGTCCGCCACGCTTGCCCCCACGCCCTATGCGCTCGTCTATTATACTGCAGCCGACACTTGTCGACTGCTCAACCCACGCTCGC
>JAEMHR010000221.1:0-25202 GCA_016490725.1 Amphichorda felina | reverse complement strand
CGACTGTTTGTTATCAACCCTGGATGCAACAGCTTTTTTTTTTTTTTTTTTTACTTTTCCGGGGAACGCGATTCACCGTCCTCGGCAAGCCGGTCAGTTTGGGGTTTGTTGGTGGGGGGGAAGTTGGGGGGTCAGGGGGGACGCCACAGTCGTTTATTTTCGATACTTGGACGCATCGAGACGGAGACATTTGGACCGCGAGGGCGGAGTCTGGAGATCACAGGATTTGTTTTGGCCGCCTCAGATGGCCAGCAATTCGTTTTAACTGTCGGCGATCCCACATTCTGCAACGCCAAGTCCGTCGACCAACGCCAGCAACGATTCCGTCAGACCCTGGTCAAAGTGGGAACTGTGGTCGGTCCTGGCCCGTCAGCCCCGTCTGGCGGGCAGCGGCGGCCTCATTAGTCACGACTGGGATTCTGCCATTCTGGAAAGACTGAGATTTGGAGGCTCCGCACCGGCCCGTCAGCCAGAACGGCCCGTCCCGTTTACACGATTAGAGCATCGCTGCTGGGGGTCCGGTCAATGCTATTGCCTGTCGCTCAGTCACGCAAGAACACGACGCGACTCACGATGTGTAGCTCTACGACAATATTCGATTTCGCGCCGACGACCACGAGAACCGAAGCGAATATTAGCGCGGGGCCCGACCACGGATCGCTGACACGGATGTGACTAAGGGGGCCAGTCCCGGAGCGGCGACCGGTGAAATCTGGAGTTTGGAGACTGCGTGGCAGAGGTTCATGCAGATGTGGCTGCAAGGGACGCCCACTGGTCAAAAATCAGTTCGAGGATCGATCTAAATGTCTGGGGTACTGCGAATCATGCGCTCGGAAAGCACTACAGGGGGACATGACTGGTTCGTTGGCTGGGCAGAGTATCGAGCCACTCGATTCCATTGACTCCAGGCCCAGATACCTTCAAGGGTAGTACGAGTATCAATGAGCTCAGGGTAGTAGGCGCCGAGGAAGCTTCGCATGGCCTCAAGCCTCGCCATTTGCTAACAAGGAGCAAACGGGCGCTCCGGCCCTACATCCACAGCTCTCTCTCAGGCATCCCGATCTCGAAAGTTTCCCGCGAAACGAACCCTGGACTCAATGGCTCCTGAACATCGTCAATAATTGGCAATTGGGTTCGGTAAAAGGCCCTACAGGACTGCGACTTGGGCAGAAATGCATCCGGTACTGCATTGGCTGCGGGGACCACAAGGGACGAAGACTGTCAACCAGAGAACACAGCGTGAATTACCTGGCCATCGAGCCCCCACGACCTTACAATCCGTGAGGCATCGAATGTCGTGACATGGCCCACACCTGTTCTTGGGCTTGGATGCGTCCTGGCCGTTGCCGATGTGCCACCTCGGCAAGCGTGCCGATACGAAGATTCTATATGCGAGAACCCACCACCGTTGTTGGTTTGTCCATGACGACAGCCCCTTTCCCGTTTGGTCATCCTTGCAGCTCAAGGAGCGTCACCGTGGTGGAGAAGAGTCTCACAAGTCGGTCGGCATTGGGCATTTCCGCCCGGGGCTCTATAATGTACTTGTACATGCGATGGGCTCGGCAGAGGAGAGGAGAGGTGGGTGGGGAGGTGGGCGGAGAGATGATCGGTCCCCTGCTGACTGTTGATGCCCGACAGGACCAACACGAGGGAATCAAGAATTGAAGGTGTACCATATACACCGATTCACCGAGATCAGTGAATCCTGGGGGTCGCAAGTGGGTGAGACAGACCTAACGGTTTGCATGGCACGTGTGCCTGGCGTGGCGTGGCATTGCATAGCATGACATGGCATGGTGCCCGCATCGCATGAACCCAACGAGGCCAGCGCATCGCCTACTACCGCGGTAGTGGTGATGTGCGTGAGTGTTGGTGCTGGGGTGCGACGCGGAGTTCGGAACGCTAAAACGACGGGGGTCTCCCAGCCTCGCCGATGTTTTGGAGGTAGGCTCCCCTTGACGACAGGCGTCAAGTCAAGGCTGAGGCTGGAGCAGCAGACTAGCCTTGGTGGGCTCGGTGGCCTGGGATGGCCGCGGAGGAGGTCGCATATACTGGATGCATGGTGAGGTGTCAGTAACCGACCGACAAGCCACCCGTGGTGCCTGCGTCCACGTCAGAGCCGCTCAGAGCCTGATCGCCAGGGGGGCTGGCTGGCATGTCAAGAAAAGCAGGCCCCAATCGAAGAGCTCGCGTTGGTCGTCATGACAGCGTCAACTGGGGAGTCTGAAATTGTGGTTGATTTTTGCGAGCAGGTGATGCGCGCATGGCACTCGACAGGCTCGATGCGAACATTGCGGTTCCCCCGATATCCCAATTCTTCCAATTAACTGTGATGGGGACAAGGAAGCGTCCCAGGGGGGGTCATATCCTTGGAGCTACCAACATATGCCACCAAACATCACCAAAAAAAAAAGTCAGCAAAGAACCGCCGAGCCACAGGGCATTGGGAAGGCTGAGAACAAATTAGGCGCCTCATGAGAGTCAATGGCAGCCCGACGCGTTCACGCGGCCTTCAGAGGCCCAGGGACGTGTGTAGCAACAATATGAGCCATGACCGAACCCCTGCAGAGGTCTCACAAGAGTCACCATTGAGTAGTATCACGCCCTACTGCAAGTCAACAAGCACCCAGACTTGCTACGGCTCACGACTCCTGACGAATCTAGCTAATACAGCTATTATCGCTGTGTAAAAGGGGGAGGCGCAGTGCGCTCGAGAATTGCTGAAAGTGATAACCGGTACGTACGACGTAGCGATTATGGCACGGTGACGGCTCTGACGTGGCAGCAGAGGGTAGGCCATGATCATCAGTATTCAACGACGGCAGCGTGGGGATCGAAAACTCGTGTCAAATTGACCACTTTAATTTCGAGCTCGACAATCCGCTAGGGAATACTACAACAATCGGATGCCAGGTATCGACATTAATAGAACTTGATCCCTCTGAGAGGCTTGAGAAGGGGAAGCAGTTTCAGTGGGTGGGGTAGGGGATTTGGAGGGGCCAGCGGGGTTGCCGAGGGGTCACAGAGGGGTCACAGAGGGGTCACAGAGGGGTTCACACGCGGCCTCAGCGGGGTCACCCACTGCAACAGTGCAGCCTTCCAGGCAGCCACCACAACCTGATGACCCCTCAGGTGACGCCCACCGTTTTTCAGTGGCTGCCTTCCACGCTGCCAGTGCTTCAGCCTCAAACCGCTAGCCGCCAACCGCCAACCTCACCGCTCGGTGAACTCGATCCCGTCGACTCCCCCCCCCCCCAGCAGCGCATCACGCACACGCATGACACCATCTCACCCATCATGACCACAACAACCCAGACGGGCCATCTCTACGTCCCACGCCTGGACAGGCACCCAGCGGTGCGTCTCTCTCATCGAAGTTGCTCCAATCTCACTCGTAATCTATCCACAACCGCCTCTTCGAATCGGCGTCGTCATCCCCCAGCCCCGAGCTCATCAGCCTCGTCCCGTCCCTGGTGTCTCGACCCGTGACGAATGCGGCCAACCCCACACCGGCCTCGTCACACGCAGCCCGTCACATCTACTGCCTTTAGTAGATCCCTCCAAGGCCACTCGACGCGACCGTCCATCTCCGCCTCACCTTCGAGTCCATTCCCATCCGTGATTGTGCCCAGCGCCCAAGCAAGCATTGAACGTCGAGATCGACGCCGAGATATGTCGATTGACGGCATCGCCACTACTCGTACTACCGCCACGACCAACACCACGACCAACACCACCATCACCACCACCACAGGACGCTAATTCCCCACTGAACTGGGACAGCCTGACAGCCTGAGCTCTCTTCCCTGGAGAACCCCCAATCTTGGATGCTGTACTGTACTGGACCCCTCATCCCCTCTCTGGCACCTCCCGTAGCCGCCCGACGTGCTTCCTGACGTCTTCCATTTCCCAAGCCCATCTTCCCCCGCGTGGCCCGGCATGAACCCTGTTGCTGCCACCTCAAGCGAGGACCAGCTCATCGCGCAGACACGCCGTCTATCCCTGGAGGCGTCCGGCACCCCGTCTCATCAGCCGACATCTACCACCCCTGCTTCTTTTACAGCCGATGGTTACCAAGATGGTCGTATCCTCAGTTCTGCCGATGGTGTGGCCGCTGGTGCCCGACTGGTGACCTCCGAGGAGGATGTTGAGGCAAGCGGTCTGAACGGGGACAATCGTCCATCCCCGGAATGGCACCCGGCCGCCTATCCCAAGTGTCTGGACGAGCTGCCCACCGAGGTCCTTTTCCACATTCTCGAGTTCCTCGACATCAACGACCTCCTCTCCACGTCCAGGGTAAGTTGGCAGATCGGAAACACTCGCCGCCTCCTCCCCGTCCTCCATAGCCTAACGAGAAGACACAGACGAGCCATCACCTCCGCAACGTCTCCCTGACACCCCTCCTCCACATCTACCGCCTCCGCCGCACCCGTCGCCTCCTCCCGCCCCTTCTCTACAGTCCCACCCGGCCCTCCCTGGCAGACCTCATCGCTCGCTCCATCTTCCTGACCAAGACAACAGTTGTGTCCCGGCGCCTCGGCCGCTCCCTAGTCTCCATCCGCCTGGCCCGCCGCCTCGCCGCCCGCCCCTCGGTCGAGGTCCTCGTCGAGCGTGCCGTCCTGCCCAAGGAGTGCGTGCCGGGCATGGCCCCCGTCCACGTCGCCCCGACCATTGTCCAGAGGAAGAAGGCCGTCGAGCGCGAGCGCGTCAAGGACACGCTGCGCCGCTGGATCGAGGGTAAGTGGCGCGGCGAGGTGCGCGAGAGGGAGGAGTCGCAGCGGCGGTGGGAGGAGAGCCGTGGTGTGGGCAGGGTGTGGCGGCTGAGGAGATTCTGGGAGAGGATTGGTAAAGGGGAAGGGGAGGTCGTTGTGAGAGGATGAGGGCATTAATCTGTATCATTCGACGTACTGTTTTTTGGGGGGCGTTTTTGGTTGGCCTCTAGCATTCGTTTTGAGAGCATTGGTCGGTTGCGTTTGGGATACCCGGGCTCTCTCATCTGAGAGATGGATGATGGATCTTTGCTCTTGGCCTCTCGCCATATTATATGATTGATTGTTTTCTGTTGCTGCGTCCCCAGGCGCAACAGGTAATTATGGTATTGTACAGTATTCTATGCCGCCGCATATCCCCGAATTAATGATATACAAATCTTCAAGCCTCGACTCACGCTGCCATGGCAGCACGCTCCTACTACCGCGACAGCCCGCTCCGGAACCTGAACCCATCCCAGTCATCCTCCTCGTCGTCATCCTCATCTGACTCGCCCTCATCCCCTTCGTCAACCACGGCCACCGAGCTCACCCCAGCATTCTCCTTCCCCAGCCTCACCGCCGACTTGCCCCCCTCGCCAGACCCGTGACTGGCGGCCCTCTGCCGCAGCGCGTCCCGCCGCTCCTTGAGCCGCAGCACCTTGGCCTCCAGGCCGCGCATCTCGTCCATCTCGTCCTCCAGCGCGCGGGCCGCGTCCTCGCGCTCGTCGGCCAGGTCGGCCTCGGGCTTGGACGTGCGCCCGCGGGGGTCGCCGTCCTGCCCGGCTGCCGCATCCTCCTCTTCTGCCTTGCGGCGGGCCGACTCCTCGGCCGTCATGGCGGGCGCGGAGATGGTGGCGTCGTCGTAGGCGGTGGTGGAGGCGGCGGCGATTTCAGCCTCGAAGGCGGCCCATTCGTCCTCGTCGACTTGCTGCTGCTGCTGCTTCTGTTGGCGAGTTTGCTGCTGTTGTTGTTTGCTGGAGAGCTGTGCTCCTGCCTCGGGGTTCTTCTTCTGCTGGTCGGAGGGGACGAGCTGCCGGGAGGGCAGGGTGGTTGTGGAGCCGGAGGAGGAGGCTGACGATGCGTTGTTGTTGGACTCGCGGGGCGTGGCGGGCCGCGAGGGGATCTGGAGCTCGATGCCCTGCGAGGGAGTCTGGGAGGAGGGGCGCGAGAGGGACGGAGGCGGTGTCAGGGTCGTGCCAGGAGCGGCGTCCGTTGTGCGGCCGTCTTCCTCGGCGGTGCCGTCCTGCGCCCGGGTTCGTTTCCTCCTCGGCTCGCCATCGGCGTTGACGCCATCGTGGTCCATCTCGTCAGCGTCGTCGTCGTGCTTGCGCTTCTGCGATGTCGCCGCCGATTCCTCCCCGGGCCGGCCGCCATTGTCCTGCTTGGCACGGGCCTGCTGGAGGCGTCTGCGGTGCGGCTCGCCCTGGATGTGTGCGTCCCAGAGGGACTCGGACTTGACCTGCTCGCGGCAGACGGAGCAGAGGAGCTTGCCTGTGCCTGAGTAGGCGGCGTGAGGATGGGTGATGCGGCGGGCGGCACGCTGCTGACGGAGGAGGGATCGGGCGTCAGACATGATGGGGATGATGGTGGTGAATGCTGGGAGGGTGGTGAGACGAGGTGGCCCTGCGGCCGGTTAGAATTGAGGAGGGGGAGAGGCGGCTTTTGCAGAGATTGGAGGAGAGAGCACAGAGTGGGATGACGGCGGATGGAGGAGAGGAATTCGGGGTTCAGCTCTGGAGCTTCGTCTCCGGGCAGCGAGCCAAGACAAAGTTGGGGCGTGCACCCCGAATTGGGATTAGCGCCAGCGGCAGTGGAAGTCGCCCACGGTACTCCGTGTATTAGTAGTACGAGTAGTAGTAGTACTTTGATCTTGGGCCTAGTATTCTTTTATACTTTTGTACCTCTTTGGGATTGCTATTAGTTTAGAGTATTTCTAATGTCATTTGCACTCAATACTTGACCCTAGCCGGTTCCCGGAATCCCTCCGGAGACGACCATACGGCGAACTTTGCCAGTGGGTGGCCCAATTCATTAGATTCATACACACCGACTTGCCATCCATTCTTTGTTCTCGGATGTCTCTGGAGTTATATAGACCAATTCACACGGGAATCATATCACAGCAGTGAGAGAGAAATATCACGATTCGAATGCAAGATTTACCACTTCACGATAGGTCACGGATGAATCGTTTACCTTATTCCTTCTCCTAGGCATCCGTCACGGAACCCCTGGAAGTTTACTCCGCACTCAGGCATGCCGCCTGTGCTTCGAAATAGAGAATGGATCTAACACGCGGCCAGTGGGATGCATCGGGCGACAGGCATGCGACGCGTATTGGCAGATCGTGGTGATCGGTGGTCAGAGGGTGGTGCTGGAGGAGGGTGGAAGAGCTAGGTAGGTATTCGTAGACTGAGGGCTATAGGGCGGGAGCTGGGGAAAGCGCCCTAGGCTTGGACTCCAAAGATATTACAGCACCATAGGTAGGTAGGTACAGCTTCAGGGTGCCCCGCTGTTTATCCGGCGCATCACCTTTCCCTTCCAACAGCCAACATTCAACATCCTCAACCTCAACTTTGACTTCTCGTTCGATCTTCGACTTTGATACGGTCACCGCCTCATCTTCTCATGAAGTGACCACCGACTGCGCGGCTGCACAATGGCCGACCCGCAGGAGCCGCACTCGCTCGCCTCGACCTTCCCCAACCCGCCACCCTTCTGGAAGGACTTTACACCCGACAACATCGCCCGTATCCACGAGCTACGCAAGGCCTATAGCAATCACCATGAAGGCGAGACTCCTCACCGTATTCCAGGAGTGCCCGAAGATCTAGCCAATCTCCAACCACCCGCAGAGCCCACCGACGGACGCTGGAGAGTCTTTGGAGACCACTACACGGTAGGACACTTGCCCGAACCATTGTGCCGTAATAGGGCCCTAGTTGACAAGGACAGCTCGATGACAAGCTCCCGACGCTCGAGGAGCAAGGCATCACTAATCTCCCACCCACGCACCCCTCCCGCGCCAATGGCAATCCCCCCAGCACCGCCGCCAGCCCTCGCGACGGCCCCCACTACGACCACGCCCTCGAGCTCAAGCGCCTCGTCAAGTCGCTCCTCCTCAACTTCCTCGAGCTGACGGGCACGCTGGGGTCCAACCCGTCGCACGCCTCCGCCAAGGTCGACGACCTGCGCACGCTGCTCATCAACATTCACCACGCGCTCAACGAGTACCGCCCGCACCAGGCGCGCGAGTCGGCCGCCGAGATGATGCAGGACCACCTGGACCGCATACGCCGCGAGACGGAGTCGGTGCAGTCGCAGGTCGATAGGGCGAGGAAGGTGCTCGAGGGGCTGGGTCAACTGGCGGTGCCGGAGGCGCCAAAGGGCTTGTTTGAGGGGCTGGAGGGCGAGGAGAAGAAGGAGCTGGATTGGGACAAGGTGGGCAGGGAGAGAGACGCCGAGGTCTGGGCCGCGACAGATGCTCTGCTCGCCTAGGACGGGTCGATTGGTCGAAGCTCCCGACAAGCTAGCAGAGTATCCCGCGCAAAGTCCAAGAACCGGGCTGCGGTAGAGCTTAGCACTCTCGAGAAGGAATGCGGATACCACCTGTAGGATGCTCTCAACACGCCCCAGCCATTCAGGCGCAAGCCCTCCGAAGCTCAGCTTCGTGGGACAGGCAGTAGGGAAACAGGGCGTGATTCTGTCGCCTAGCATCCAGGGCTCAGAACGATGAGATGCGAATAGCAATCCCGAGCCTTGACGGGGGCGCACACAGGGCCCAAAGGCTCCCACATAGACACCTACATAATAGGTAAATTTCACGCAGGGGTGTTACGGTAGACTAGACATCCTAATGATAAACTCATCCTCATATAGGGCTGCAATGAAAAGTCGGGAATATGATATCAACCGACTTGGCCGGCGTTTGCTGGTATCCCATAGCTTTGTTCAAATTGAGTGCCTCTCAGACATAATATCACCTCACCCCATCTCAAATCGCCCAATCACTTGGTCGTGCCCGTACCACACGACAGTTGCCAGTGAAACCACTCCCACATCTCCCGCTACATTCGCCGAGAATGATGCAATGGCTTCGTCCTCCAGTCGCCGTTCCCACCTCGGCCCCGCGTCTCCATTCAACCAGAGACAGATCTCCCTCACAGGATGGTGCAGGGGATGGGAATGCAGCAGCACTCGAACTCGCCGCAGTCGATGCACGGCGTGCCCACCGGCTTGGCGATGGTCTCGGCAGTCTGGGGGACCTTCATGGTGTTGTGTGCAGTTGGCGCTCGTGCTGCTCCGGTCCCGACAGTGGAATGGAAAATCTGACACCCCGTTGGATGATGATCCGGGTGCAGCGTAGATGGCGTTGTTTTCTATTAGCTTGCGCTGGGTAGTATCGATTGGCAAGAGAGATTTGGTGCAGGAATTGGGGAAGAGTGGACGGTGGTTGGACTGGGAGGGAGCTCAATCAAGTTATCCGTCCTGACGTTTCAGATCCACGTCATCCAACCCGGCGGAGTGTTAGTGGCGGGATCCCAGCTACACCTATTATTAGTTATCAGAGTCCTAGACCAGTCCAGGACTCCAGCTGTCATACCACCGGGTCCAGGGTGATTTATGCCGATTGGGCGCAGCTCTCCATGCGACGATCACCATCATTGTAAGATTGGGGTCATGAGCCGACAACTTATTCAATAGTTAATAAATACCTCCACAGCAGGTGCGCAAGATACCAGAATCATCAATGGTACAGGGAAGCAAACTTGGTATAAGAATAGTAACAACGCCGGTGAGCCCAGCAGCATTTCGTACAATACCATAAATCAACACACCTCCCTGGGCAACTGAGAAACCCATCCAGCCGGCCAACTACCGAGAAAACTACACAAATCCTAACATATCATATTGCCGCCCATTTCTCCCTTGCTTTTGTATTTTTTTGTCCGTATCCGTGAGTGTGCCATCAAAAACCCAAAAGACTTGTAGCAACGCCGCCCTACGACTTGCCCGCCTTCTCAATCAGCTCCCCAAGGAACTTGAGATCCTCCCTCGCCCGCGGCTCGCGTCCAAAGATACCCTTAATCACCTCCCACTCGCGCCGCGACATCTGCCATGCCTGCGGCAGTAGGAACTGCACCGACGGTGAGCTCAGGAGCTCGGGGCCCAGCACCTCGCGGGCGATAGCCTCGCCCGTATGTGCCGCGCGTTGTCTCTCGGCCTCCTGGTCTGATATTTGCTGGTGTTGCTGGTGTTGCTGGTGTTGCTGGAGTTGAGGCGGGTGGCCCTGCGTGGTTGCCGGTCCCTGTTGTGGCTGTTGGGGCCGCGAATAGGGGGGTTGTGGGACGGGCACCGGTGTAGTCGAGTGAAACGGACCATTGGAGAATGCGCCCTGCGGCGTGGCTGGGGAGAAGGCCGGTCCAGAGGCCGAGTTGCTTCGCTGTAGGACGCCAGGTCCTGGAGCCGCCGCAGTCCCTGCAGCTGGATTCGATGTGCCTGTCGGGTTCGCAGCAGAAGGCGTAGGTGGTGTCCCTGTCTTGAGCTGTGCCGGGTCGTTGCGGTAGACAAACACGGCGAGCAGCATCGGCTCCTTGCGGCTCTTGGGGATGTGGTTGTCTACGAGGTTGAGCATAAACTCTGGGTGGTTGTCCTCGCCAGGCGGGACGGGGACCAGATATGTGTCGCGAACATTGCCGGCCACCTTGTCGCCGATGACGCCGTACCGCTTCTTGCTAACAAAGTAATCAATCATGGTGTTGAACTCGGTCTTTGCTTCGGATGAAACGGGCTCAATATTAACGACAATGACATCCGTCAGTGGGCTGTATCGCAAGCCGCATAGGTACTCGATGGCGCTCTGCTCCGGGATGCGCCCGGCCACAGTCAACCGACGAGGAATCAGGTTCGACCACGGGCCGATGGATGCAAAGTTGGCACCTCCAATGTGCTTTCCCACAGCCTGGAAGTCAGCGACGGAGCTCATAGCCAGGGACCCGCGCCAGATGATGTCGGGGTCATGTGCTTCCTCCGTTGGCGAGTAGGGGGGCGATTCGTTCTCGTCCTGCAGTAGGCGGTCGACATCCGCGTCTTCGCCAGGCCCGCTCGTTGCCAGCGCAGACGGACGGCGAGGCTGAGACGTAGATGGTGATCGGACGCTCGAGAAGACCTTTTTGATGTCAAAGTGGGACTGGCTCGGGGAACGGTGATGACCCGCCTCATCGTGCGGCGGCGAATGTGCTGGAAGCTCGGTCTGCTCTGCACCCGCCGGCTCATCTTTGACAGGCTGAGAGCCCTGATCTTTTCCAGGAGCACTCGAAACGGAGCGGCGAGGCGGCCCTCCTCCTCCGGGTGGTAGTGGCGGCGGGGCGTCGTCGTTTTTATTGATGAAACTTTCATCTTCCACCACCTCCTCGCCCTTGTGTGTCCTCCTCACTCGGGGACCGGACGATTCCTGCGGGTATAATATCGATGCCTTCTCTGCCTTGGCTTTCATCTCGGCCGTCTGTCGCTTCATCTCAGCCGAGGCCAGCTCATCCGACGTCATGACCGCCAGCGTTGGTGGCGTGTGGGTGCCCTGCATCAGGCCATGGACCAGTTCCGGGTTATGCTTGAGGTTGAAAGTCAACGATTTTATCTGTTGGCTGTACTCTCTATGCCCCTTTGCCATGGGGTGCGTGTCGAAAACGGCGCGCTCAATCTGCAGCGCAGACGTCTCAGCCATACTGTCGACGGTTGAGCCCTCGGGCACCTCCAGCTTGTTGTCTTTGGCCATGCCGGTCATGACATGAACCAGTGACCTCTTGAGCAACTTAGCAGGGCCATTGCGCGTCGGCGGGAGCTCCTTGATGGCCGGCTCAAGATCCTTCGGGGGCGTGTACTTGGGCTGCGCTGGTGGCGCTGGAGCTTCTGGAGCCTCTGGTGCTGGTGCTGGTGCTGCTGGTGTTGCAGGCGCTGCTGGTGTTGCTGGCGTTGCAGAAGCTGCTGGGGCTGCTGGGGCTGCCGTGGCTGCTGGCGTTGCAGGTGCTGCTGGCGCTGCTGGTGCTGCTGGCGCTGTTGGTGCTGCTGGCTCCGTCGACACACGCCTCACCTTGGCTGACTGTATGCTACCCGTTAGTCTAGCTCCTCCGAGTGAATCGGCCAAACGTACCTTTCCATTGCCGTCAGTGTCGTGAGAGTCTTCACGCGACTTCCTCTTGCCCTTGCCAGGGCCCTCCCTCTTATCCTTGGCATCAGGTGCCGGTGACTTTCCTTTTGCCTTGAGATCCTTGTCCTTTTCGGGCTCCTTGGAATCGCTCTTGCGAAGTCCCTTGGGCTTGCGTCCTCCTCTGCGCCTCTTCTTCTCCTCAAAGGCCTTGCGCCGTTCTTCCCATGGTTTCTCCCCCCTCTTGATGCCTTCGAGAAGCTCCTTGTGATCTTCGGGTCGGCACTTCTCGCACCAGTAGTTCTCGGGGATCTCGTCCTCGTACGAGCTCACGCCCACGCACACGTTGTGCTGCCATGCATAGCACGTCTCGCACGAGATCCAGGCCTCGCCCGAGTCCTCATCTTGCTCCGTGGCGCCACAGACGCAGCGGATGATCTCGTCTTGGTCGTCCTGGTTGTCTTGCTCCTGCTCCAGCGCCTTCTTGGTTTTTTTGGTCATCTTGTTCTGCCGGCGTGGTTTCGGGGCGGCGGGTTCGAGCTCATCGAAGGACTTGGTGTGCTGGCCCTTGGTGGCCCGGACAGAGCGACGCGGCTCTGGTTCTAAAGGTCTCGTGTCAGCCGAATAATTCCTGTAGGCTTTTCTTGACCCGCGTGGCATCTTGCTGGCGGCGCCCTCTGGGCTTGCGGGCTCGCGGCACGCAGAATCGGGGAACGTCTGCGGTAGGATGTGTATGAAGGTTGGTTGCTTACCAGACATTGTGGCTGCTCTGCAGAGATCACAGTTGATCCCAGTGTGTTTGTTCGCTTGCGCAAGCTGCTGCGCGTGGGGACGGTTGCGTTGTGGCCCGTTGAGCCGTTCCGGGTAACGGCTACCGTTGCCGCAGGTACTGACGGTTGGTGTGGTGGTTGAAGTCTACTGCTGTACAACGGAGACGAGACGCGCGCCCTCGGAAGGGAATTGTTTGGGGTCTTTTACGGGCCCGGCAGGCAGAAAACGAGATTCAAAGAGTCACGGCACGACTAATCAAGACACTTGCTTCCCTAGAAGCCTAATCCGTCCGTCCAGCGACAGTTTCCGGATAGTACGCGCCAGTCGCAACGGTCGGCAGTGAGACGCAGGGAGCCGTTGAAATGTCTGCAACGACCTAGCGCGTGCCGCCTGCACACAAGCAGTTCAGGTTGCCGCAGAACAAAGGTGAGCGGACGTGCGCAGAGTGCTTGCGCGTGATGTCGCGTGTCGCAGAGTCCTAAGGGTGGTCGCAGGGACTACGCGACGAAAAGCTCACGTCACTACAAAGAGTGCCGCTAAACTAAAACCAATGCGGAGTTGAGGTGCACTGTAGATGCGCGAGAAGATGCAGCACGCTGAGAGTAGCTGCCGGGCAAGAGACGGCGGATGGCGGTCGTGGTGAGGATGGAGGAGAGAAGAATTGGACTTCCTCGGGTGGGATGCTTGAGTAAATGTGGAGGCGACGAAAACCTGACGTGAGTGGTGCAGGGAAGGAATGAGTGAGAAAGCTCAGGAGCTCCCTGTGCTTCCAGAGCTTCAGCCACAGCAACCGGAACTCGACCTTCCGTGCCAGGTCCTGTGCTATACTCGTATTGGTCTACGAAGATTCAATTATTCTTCTTATCGTCAGTATTCGTACTATGGTCCTTTTAATTTGCGTTTCCTTGTTAATATTTTATTCAACAACGTTCGCAGCCCAGTGGCCAACTCTCATGTGCTTACAAATGTAACCACCAGCCACAAAATGGAATCAGCCACGACCGGGTAATATTCGGCTATACTATTGATGACCTCAGCCTCGCCAACCCACCTGCACCACAAGCTAAACAGCTGTACGCGGCGGTCGTGCCTGGAGCTCCATCACTTGGGTATCACGACTCGCATCTCCCACCCCGGCAACACCTCCCCGCCAAACTACAATCCGCACCCATTCCCGTCCTCGACGCCGCCAGCCACGCATTTGTATTCCGGCAACGAGCCCTCTCCTATATTGTCGTCGAGTCACTGCTGTTCCCCGCAGCGTTGTCACCATGTCTCGCCGCTACGATTCCAGAGTACGTCTACCGTTGGCAGACAAGGCCGGCACTTCGCCCCGACTCCATCCCCAACTGACACCTCATAGACAACTATCTTCTCCCCCGAGGGTCGTCTGTACCAGGTCGAATATGCCCTCGAAGCCATCTCCCACGCTGGTACTGCGATTGGCATCCTAGCCAAGGATGGCATTGTCCTTGCCGCCGAGCGCAAGGTCACCTCGAAGCTGCTGGAGCAGGATACGTCGGCAGAGAAGCTGTACATCCTGAATGAGTGCGTCTACTACCACACAGTCTACTAGACGTCTCTAACAAGAACAGCAACATGATCTGTGCCGTCGCCGGCATGACTGCCGACGCCAACATCCTCATCAACTACGCTCGCCAAGCCGCCCAGCGCTACCTCCTCACCTACAACGAAGACATTCCCTGCGAACAGCTTGTGCGTCGGTTGTGCGACCTCAAGCAGGGTTACACACAGCATGGTGGTCTGCGCCCCTTTGGCGTCTCCTTCATCTACGCCGGTTGGGACCCTCGGCGGCAGTTCCAGCTGTACCTCAGCAACCCCTCGGGCAACTACGGTGGCTGGAAGGCGACGAGCGCGGGCGCCAACAATGCGAGCGCGCAGAGCCTGCTCAAGCAGGACTATAAGGAGGACTGCACCCTGGATGAGGCGTGCGCTATGGCGGTCAAGGTGCTGAGCAAGACGATGGACTCGACCAAGTTGAGCAGCGAGAAGAGTGAGTTTCCCGATATACCTTGGGCTACGATATGATGCTAACAGATTTATAGTCGAGTTCGCCACGGTAGGACAGACTGAGGATGGCAAGATTTACCACCGACTCTGGAGCGCGGAGGCAATCGACGAGCTGCTGAAGAAGAACGACCTAGCCAAGGCGGAGGACAGCGAAGAGAAATAGAGCAAAACAATGAAGAGGGCTAGACATGATCCTTGTAATATCACAACGGAATGACCACGTTATGAATGAGTGAGAGTGGATTGTGCTTTGTGCATTCAGTCGTATGTACATGATGTCTTGTGGCCATTCGTAAAACGTGACCCCACGCTTCTGGACCGCCTATTACAAGATCCCCTAGTTACCGGCCTAGGCAAGGCCTATGCCCGCCGAGAAGGAGGATCTTTGCCCGCCGGAAAGAAAAGCTCTCCAGGTATATATATGCCTAACCCAATCATCATCCGCGCTGGTCCTCACGCAAAACTTCCATCTCATACCCTGCATCAGCCGTTCCCTCCTCCTCATCTCCCACCCGCCGCCAGCCCGAGTCGCCAGCCCTCTTCTCCGCAACCTGGTGCGGCTCGTGGCAGCGAGAGCTGGACAGGCGGGGCCAGTGGCGGCGGTAGCTCCAGTAAGCAACGGCCATGCCCAGCGCGGAGCCGATGCACACGTCGTAGACGTCGTGGCGGTAGTCCTCGCAGCGGGATATGGCGATGAGGGTGGCGCCGATGAGGGGCACGAGGCAGATGAGGGAGCGGCCCAGGTCGCGGCACCCAGGGCGGAAGATGCCCAGCTGCCCGGCGAGGAACAGCGCTGTGAAGCCCAGGCCGGCAAAGGAGAAGGATGAGTGGCCCGAGGGGAAGGAGCGCCAGCCCTCCTGGAAGATGTGGGTGTCCTGGGGCGCGGTGCAGACGGAGATGCCGACGGGGACGTCCTGGGGGGCGTCCGGGGCTGGGACACAGCGGGCAAGGAGGTCAGGACGAGGGCGACCGACGGCGTTCTTGATGATGTCGGTGAGGAAGGAGGTGAGGGTGATGGAGATGGCGAGCGGGAGGTATGTAGCCTCGTGTTTGGCGACAGGGGAGCGGAGGACGATGTTGATGGCAATAAGAGCGCCAAGGGGGATGAAGAGGGCGTATACAAAGTTCAACCCTGGATTTCAAGTGAGTATGATGCCCATGGGAAAGCCCCTTGGGTACCTATTTGGAGGAGAAGGGGAGACTTACAGACGGGTACGCGCTCATGTTCAGCAAAGGGAAAGGATATCTGGAGGTCGTTGACAAAGAACAACCTATGGAAGGGGTTCACGAAAAGGACAATCTACAGAGGGTCGGTTAGTTAGCCCGCCAGAATCCGATGAAGCTCTTCTAGCTCATGGGCTGAACTTCATGAGACTGCATGTAGCAACGCACCAGAATCCACCCAACCAGGATTGCAATGAGCCCAATGTAGTCCGGGGCATTTGTAGTCTAGGGAGGTCAGTGATTTTCCCATCAGCGGATTGTCGGAAAACAGCACCTGCCATAGCCGCGCAATGGGCGACTGCCGGGTGGGCGAGCCACGTCCCTGTCCTGATGCCATCGCGTCTCCGGCTTGCCGGGTCATAGGAACGAGGCTAAGCGATGAGGCTATCTTAGCACAAACGGCCCTACAGAGCCATAAGTAAAGGTAGTGGTGATGGACAGAGTTGTGTACTTTTAGTCATCCGAGCCCGAGACATATAAGTACTCTGATGATGATGGTGAGATGGGAAAATGCTGATGTGGTCTTCGGAGATATAGCTCACCGACCTCTTGGAATTCCAGGTTGGGGCTTGGCTTTGAATCCACCCACGCCACAATTCTACGAGAAACAGAAAGTACTATATATCTGGAGAGTATAATGTTTAAATTGAAGGACTTTTATATATAATTATTACTGGAAGGTAGTATCACGGCCTGGCATTCAATAGGTAAGGTAACATTACAATGCTGTTTTAGACTCTAGGGTAGTCGGCTAGTCTGAACGGTTGTAGTGACGTCGGAAGCTTCAATCAGAGCTCCCAATATTTTCCCATCTTCAAAGGCTTCTTTGACCTGCAATTACACACCACTCTCCTCTGCCTGCCCACCATATCCTCTCTACGTCATGAAACAACCTTGAACCGACTGTCGCAATGCTCAAATCAACATATAAACCCTCGGCCACAGCGCAGGCAGCGCAGGCACCTCTGCCTCCCGGCTGGTCAGAGCACAAAGCGCCCACGGGGCACACCTACTACTACAACGCCGACACCAAAGAATCAACCTACAAGCGCCCTGGCGTCCAGGTCCCCCAACCGCTGCCCGAAGCACCGCTGAGCCTCCCCACCTACGGCAACATCCCCTCTCTCTCCGACCCAAACGTCGCAAACGCGTACCTCGCGCAGTTCCAGCCCCAGCAGCAGCCAGGCCATCGTGGCGGCCATGGTGGAGGTCGTGGCGGACGTGGCCGTGGAGCCCACGAGGGGCGCCCGAAACCGCAACCTCACGATAAACCTGTGCGAAAAGAGGCAATCCCGGGCTTCGAACCGTGGATCCTCGTCTACACCAAGTACTCGCGGCGATTCGTCTACAACCCGGCCAAGAATGCTAGTTACTGGCGCATACCAGAGAAGCTGATGCCCGGTATCATCGAGTTGGATACGGCTAGGATACGCGGTAAAACTGAGGGCGACGATAAGAAGGATGCTAAGACGGACGAGGACCACGCCAAGCCCGGTGAGGGTGCAGGCGATGGAGAAGACAGTTCCGAGTACGAAGAGGTCGAGGTCACTGATGACGAGGGCGAGGGCGAAGACGGCGAGCACCCATCGAAACGACAGCGGACACACGACCCGGAAGAGGAAGAGGGACCGGTCGAGTTCACGGAAGCCGATATTGCGGCGCAATTACAGGCCATGGGCGAGGAGTACGGACTTGAACCAGGCGACTACGACGATGGCAACATGGAGGACTGGCCAGAGGGAGCCGAAGGCGTGGAATTCTCCGAGGAGGATGCCAAGCTGCTCTTCAAGGACCTACTCAACGACTTCCGAATCAACCCGTATAGCCCCTGGGAGAAGCTACTCGAGGAGGGCAAGGTCATAGACGACCCGCGGTACACGGCGCTGAGCACCACAAAGGCGCGCCGCGAGTGCTGGGACGAGTGGACGCGCGAGCGCATCGCCGCGCTTAAGGAGCAGCGTGCCCGGCAGGAGAAGAAGGACCCGCGCGTCGCGTACATGGCGTTCCTACAGGAGAAGGCGACGCCCAAGCTCTATTGGCCCGAGTTCAAGCGCAAATACAAAAAAGAGGCCCCGATGAAGGACCACAACCTGTCGGACAAGGACAGGGAGAAGGCGTACCGCGACCACGTCGCGAGGCTTAAGCAGCCGCAGGCCACGCGCAAGGCGGACCTGACGGCCCTGCTCAAGGCGCAGCCAGTGCATGTGCTGAATAACCAGTCGCTGGCGACGGGTCTCCCGACGCAGGTGCTCGTGGATGCGCGGTACGCTGCCCTGGAGCCCACGGTGCGAGATCCACTTGTTGAGGCGTACGTGCAGACCCTGCCGCCGCCACCGGAGAATGTCGAGGGTGCGCAGGCGGCTGAAGAGGCGCGGGAGAAGCGCGAGCGCAGGGAGAAGGCATTGGAGGACCGGAACAGAGCGGCGGACGAGGCGAGAAGGCAGCGGGAGAGGGATGTGGCCAGGGGGAAGGCGAGGTTAAGAGAGGGGGAGAGAGATCTGGAGGTTGCGATGAGGGTGGGCAAGGGTGGCTTGAGGAGTCAGTTGATGGACGACAAGGAGGGGCAGAAGGATGGGTCGTGATATTCCGCTGAACACAAAGGACTCTGAGATGCACCTAAACATTCCATTCCACATGTCATCACTCATGAGTTTGAAGTATTACCATCCCTCTCCTTGACCAAGTCAGTTGCAAAGTCCAACCCAGCCTGCCTCCGCAGGACCCCATACATGGACGACGAATCCAACGGCCTCCCCTCCTCCCTCGCCTCCTCTAAGTGCCGCATCGCGACCTCGGCCACAGGCAGCCTCGCACCCGCGTCGGACGCACAGCTGATTCCGTGCCCGACGTCCTTGAGCGCCAGGTTCAGGTCCGACCACGGCCGCTCTCCGGGGGCCGGCATGTACGCACCAGTCGTGAGACGGCGTGACATGGAGTGCGCGAGGGGGCCGAACTGCTGCTCCAGGAGGGACTCCATTGCGTCGGAGCCGAGGCCCGTCTTTTCGGCGAAGACGTGGGCTTCGGCGACGAGCTCCATCATACCAGCATTAACGAAGTTTCTTCCTATTGGTTAGATACAGGAAAGCACAGGAGGGTTTAGACAGTAGAGATGAGGGGGTGGGGGCTCACCCAGCTGTCTTGAGCAGGCTGGACTTGGTCACGTCCTCACCCAGGCGAATCACCCCGCGGGCCATGGCGCCGACGAGGAACGGCGTGACGGCCCGGATGGCGCCGTCAGGCCCCGCGAGAGCCCAGAGGAGCTGGCCCTTGGCGGCGACGGGGCTGGCGCCGAAGACGGGGGCGGCGACGAACTGGGCCCCGTGGGCGGCGAGGCGCTCGTGGGCGCTGGCGGAGGAGCTTGGGTGGACGGTGGATGTGTCGACGATGATCTTGCCGGGGAGATGGGGTGCTGCGCCGTTGGCGGAGGTGAGGGCGTCGAGGGTGGATGCGAGGGCGGTGTCGTCGCTGAGGGAGAGGAAGATGATGTCGGTGTTGGCGAGGAGGTGGCTGATGGTGGGGGATGGGGATGCGCCTAGTTCACGGAGGGGTTCGCCGCGGGACATGGTGCGGTTGTAGTATGTGAGGCTGGGGGATCTGGCCTGGGAGAGATGCTTCTGGAGGTTTGTGGCCATGGCGAGGCCCATGGACCCGAGGCCTGTCCTCATCAGCGTGGGTTCATTGAAGTAGTCGTTGAGATGCTCACCTATCCAGCCTAATCTTGGTGTTTCCGTCGATGCCATGGCTGGTGAGTGCCTTTTGTGAGTGGGACAGGTCAATCGAATAAATCTTATCAAGGCCGCATTTATTTCTGGGCTTGTATGAAATACAAAAGGGAAGATGTCAAGATAATGGTGAGGGTTTTGGGTATAAGCTCATTCATAGACACCGTCTGTCGCCTGAGGTGCGTCTGGTTTGTGAGATGGATGTAGTCAGTGTGGGGCATCATCGCCGACTCCGAGCCGACGCCGAGCGCCCCGGCAGTAATAAAAGGAAACAATGCTGGGCACAGAAACTCCAACTCTCGTATTAATCGCGGGATGCTGTGCTGTGATGTGCTAATCAAACACTCAAAGTCTAGTGTATGTACATGGATGTGGTATTAACAGGGTATCGTATCTAACGCGGTGGTGCCTCTCATTTTAGCTCCCATAATCCAGAAAAGAACCGGTCGGCCTCTTGCGTCAAAGCCGCGAGGTCGCTCTCCGACGTGTCGAACCCCCTCCTCCTGAACTGCGGCGACGGGCCCTTGTACCGCCTCTCCAGCAGCTGCTCCAGCAGCTCCAGCCCCGGCAGCAGCCGCTTCAGCAGCGGGGCCTTGACGCTCTGGTCGCTGTGGTTCCACACGTGCCACGCCGCGAGGCGCATCTGGCGCCACAGCTCGTCCGTGTCGCCCGTCGTCAGCTCCTTGACCGTGCTGGAGAAGACGCGGAAGGCGGCGGCGGCGTCGCGCCGGGCGTCCGCCTTGGTCTCCTCGTCGAGGGCCTCGCCCAGGCAGTACCGGCACAGGATGTCGACCTGGCCCAGGGCGCCCTCGGGCCATACCCTGCGCAGGCTCTCGGTCAGGCCGGCGGAGGCGTCGGACTCGGGGATCTCGTGCGGGCGGAACCAGGCGTGGTCCTCGTGCTCCCAGCCCAGGACCAGGGGCTCTGGGGCGTCGGATGGCCAGTGGAAGGCGAATGGGTAGACGCTCCACACGTAGTGCTCCTTGTTGTCCACAAAGGAATAGGGTTTGCCGTGGCAGAGGTACCGGAGCGAGGCGGGGGTGAGGAGCGTCTCCTCGTAGAGCTCGCGCAGAGCAGCCTTTAGCGGACTGGCGTCATCGGGCTCGACACCGCCGGAGATGGTCGCCCACTTGTGCCTGCATTGGGTGTCAGTTTGTTGGCGGAGACGTAGGCAGAATGCAAAAAAAAGATGGGGACCGACTTGTAAGTGTTGACCTTGTCGCTGCGCTTAAACAGAGCGACTCTCGGAACCCCGTCGTCGTGGCGTCGGAAGAGGAAGCTTCCCACCACAGCACGCCTCTTGAGCGGCGGGGGATCGTCGGCTCCCGCGGCCGATGCTCGGTGTCGGGCCAGCCGCAGGGCTGCTGCTGTGCCGCGGCGCGCACCTGTGAAGCGAATTGGCGGTGGCCGTAGAACCATGATGGGGGAAAAGGCTGCGCTTGGGTTGATGAAGGTTTCATGGAGGGATCCGTCGGCAGCCGAGGGACGCCGGAGCTTGTTATCTTATCGTGACACGAATCGTGGAGCTACGCATAGCTACGGGGTAATTTGCAGGAGGCATCAGAGGCGAGGCAGGAAGGGTCCAGCTCCGCTCCTGCTCCGCTTTCCTCGGGTAAAGTCAACCGAGAACCAGCTTTGTCTCTCCGAAATTATCAATTGTCACCCGACACGCCCGACTTCAATTTCACTTTTACCCGTCTCTCGTACACTTGCGCAAAAAAAGTAAAAACGTGTACAAAAAAAATGGGGGGGAAAGTAATAATTGCACGCTCGCGCTGGGAGGGATTAACAGGCTGTCCGTCTATGTGCAGGTTTATGCAGAAAGATGATCCAGCCGGCATTGTCCAACGAACGGCCAAATGTCAATATGTCAATGCAGCGCCCAGTTCTCAATCAGCGCCCCAATGTCCTCCTCGACGTCGATGCTGCTGCTCCGCCGCCCGGATCCCGCGTTTAGGAGGTCCCTGGCGTCATCCTGCTGCGGTAGCGCAAAGCTCACGTGTACATCCTTGGCCGGCCCATCAGCCCCGTGAAGCCCGTCAGGCCCATCTGGCCCATCTGGCCCGTCAGGCCCGTCGGCCGGTCCGTCCACGCCCCTCGAGTCCTCCAGGTAGCCCTGTGCCGCCTCGGGGATGGGCTGGCGCGTTGCCCATGCAAACGCCTGCGTCGCCTGGAGCAGGTACTCGCAGATGCGGAACGTGAGGTTGCCGAGGCGCATCGACCGACACCCTCTGGTGAAGAGGTCGCTGCCTAGGGGGTGGTCGAGCAGCAGCACCAGGGGCTGCATCGCCAGGTACAGGTGGCGCCAGTGCGTCGTCTGGAAGGGCCATGCGTGCAGAGACGCCTCGATTGTTTCAATGTCGGACTGGCAGTGGCGGAGGCAGAGCTCCTGGATCGTGGTGCCCGGCTGGCTGGCCGGCATCTCGAACAGCGTCCGGTGTCGTACCGTCTGGATGATGGCAAAGGCTGTCTCGTTCACACTGAGCCTGGTCCCCAACCGTAAGCGCAGAACTTCATGGGGGATTTACGTGTTGGCATACCTCAGGAAGCTCGTTGAAGGTGTAAAGTTATTTTCAACTACAAACCTCCCAGGGAGGTTCTCTTCCAGCTGCATCAGCTCCGAGTACAGCCGCTTCTGGACGTAGATGTCGCTGTTGTCGCTACGACCCCCCTCTGGCTTGGTGTTGTGTATCATGATCCTGTAGAAGAGCTCTGTCAGGGCGCATGCTGGGCCGAGGATGCCGGGCACCAGCGGAACGTCGCATTGGGACATGCTAAACGGCCGGCCGAGGATATCGACATTTTCGATCGGAGTCCCGTTTTCGGGCTCCTCCAAGATAAACGGGTTTGGAATCTGTGGAGGCGGAATCCGAGATGGCTCGAAGTAGAAGAAGGCAACACGTCTGTCTCGTGCTCAGTGGTCAGCAAATCATCGCGTGTTATGGGGAAGACATTGATGGCTGACGCACGTTTCCAGGAGAAAGAGACCCCAGAGGGCCTTGGCGATCAGGCCCTTGTCCTGATCGGTTGTTTTCATGCCTGCGATGCCCGATGTATATCGCGTCTCGAGTTGAAGCCGGCGGACCATGTCGAGGGCTATTTGTCGACACATACGTCCAACTCTGTCCCGACCCAGGCACGTCGTTGTGACGTACATCAGCATGAGGCCCTGCACCGTCGGTATGCTGACGCGGCCCTGCTCCCGGTCGATGAGCATCTTGGCTTCGTCGAGGAATTTCTCCGTTGTATTCTGCCCGGTCATGGCACCGAAGAGACCGGCCCGCGACAGGGTCAACTGCCAGAGCATCAGGATCAGTGTTCTTGGATAGGAAGGGTAATGACGCAGCCTACCGAGCTCTGGGCACAGATGGCGTTGACCAGAAAGGGCGAGCACCAGCTGGCCTTGTCGGGGTCGGCCGTCTTCATCTCGTCGACAAAGACCTGCGTGTCGATGGACGGGAACAGGTAGCTACCGTCCCAGGTGAAGAAGTTGGAGACGAGCTCCGAGACAAGCCCATCGCCGGCCACCGAGGTCCACGGCTGCGCGGGCACCTGGATGACACTGCTCTCCAAGGCGCTCTGGTCCAGCCGCGCCATGTTCTCCTTGCCGAAGCCGGAGCAGTTTGGCCCGTCCGGCAGCAGCAGCTCGGCCTCCCTGATGGCGTCGAGGATGGCGAGCGGGTCCTCGGACGCTCTGATGCGGCGCAGGATGTCGAGCGCGTCGCCGTCGGGCTTGGTGTGCAGGAGCTTGAAGAAGTCCTCGTAGCGGGCCTTCTCGCGCTCCAGGAACCCGTTCTTCCGCTTCAGGGCGTCGCTCATCGTTTCGCCCTCTTCACCTACGTAGACGCAGTCCTCCCCCTTGCGGATGCACTGCTCGCAGCGAGGACGCTGGCCGTCGCACTTGGAGGGGGGGAAAAGGTAGGGAGAGTTAGTCCTGGGTCCAGGGCGAGTGACTTGGGTGTGTTTCGCTGGCAAAGAATGGATGCTGGCGCCTTACCTTGGACCTCTTGCGCCGGCAGCCCTCGCATGCTATCTTGACAGAAGGCCGCTTTGGGGCCGTCTTGGTCGGGTAATTCGCCGAGGTTATCCATGGAGGCATGGCGACAGAGGTCGGAAGCTTGGCTTCGACAGTATCACCATCTGTACGCATTGGACTCCCGTGCGAGGAGGCAGTTGGAAGGAGAGGCTTCAGTTTCTTGGCTTGGTTTTCTCCCATGGCTGCGTGTTAACCAAGGGGTGTCAGTATATTGGGATCTGCTGGCTCGGGGGTGCTTTTGGAGCGCCATGGATAGAGTCGGTAAGCCCGTTTATCATCTACCTCGTCTCACAGTCCATGGCCACTACGAGAGACATGTTGCCGAGGAAGGACGTCATCATCTGCGTACCCGAGCCATATCTTCCTTAAATGGGAGACGAAGGAGGACCACCCACTGCTGACCACGCACCGCGTACAGAGTACGCGAGCTCGACTGCCAGAGATGCAAGCAGAGAGCGGCGGCATGAGAGGTCCGGTGTGAGCTCATACTTACTCCACACCCCTATGACTCTGCGTGTATACATAAGCTGTTACGACGTCATCGCAACCACAATGCAAGGGTAGGAGAATCCATGTATATAGGTACTCGGAGGGATTCGCGGGGGGTTCCAATTGATATACTGCAAACTTTGGATAGACGCCAGATGGCACTGGGCTTGCGCATGGGACTCTCCGGAGCCAGTTCCCTAGCGGTCCCTGGGGTGGCTGATATATGATGTAACTGCGACGACACCATGGAAAAATTCGAACGACGAGGAGAAAGAGGAGGACGAGTCAGGGATTTGGAGTGTCTCTAAACTTGGCGAGTGACTTCTCAAGTTGACGGAGGCGATGGGCATCTTGCATGTTGCTCCGTGCCAGGCTCACCGTACCTGGTACGGAGCACGTACTAGTAAGACACGACTGTGGTTGGCAGTACTACTAACTAGTATCTGCCTGGGCCCCCTCCATATACCATGTGCCATGACTTTTGGTCTATGTCCTAATCTTTGGCTTGCCAAGCTCGCCAAGCTTGCCTCCTAGTCTCTGCCCACAATGCCAATTATTCGCCAGATCCGGGGGCATTTCCCCGTTGGATGCAACCCCCCCGACCCTGCACAGCCTTACAGCCGAGAATGAGAGTTCCCGTCCTGCCACGTACTTGGCATCTGGTACTTGACAACGGAAGCAGAGATACTGTCACGAGGAAATTGCAAAGTGTTGTATTGTACATTGTCTACCATGTATACCTCCCGCGACAACAATCCCCCCCCTCCACCATTAAATCTTAACCCCCGACGCGGGCGCAGCGGCCAAACCTCCGCGCACGGTCACTGGGCTCTATCGCCATGGGGCAAATCAGATCCGGTACTTCATGGTGCTGTTGTTGCCGCAGTTCTGGGGCCCAACAGCCTCGCAGAAGGAGGCCAGCGGGGGCAACGAAGCATCCTAAAGCGGGAAATTATTAGCTGCCATGGACTCATGACGCTCTCCCTGTGTGTGGGGAGAAATAGAAGGGGGGGGGGGGGGGGGGGGGGAAAACC
>JAEMHR010000220.1:0-25778 GCA_016490725.1 Amphichorda felina | reverse complement strand
ATGTAACACAAGTCGCCGGAGCAACTCGAGGATATTTGAAGAGAATGAAGGTATGGGCTATCCTGTGCTGGTATATCGTTAGTATGCCGACGCGCTTTTTTATATGGGCCACATTTAACACCGATAGCCCCTTACCCCCTACCCCCGGCCAAACGCCTCGCCGTAGCCCGTCAGGGCCAGCCGGTAGCGCACCCTGTTGGCCCTGACCCTCTCCAAGGCCTCCCTGCAGCCGTCCTCGCCGACGGCCAGCACCTCGACCCACGGCCGGATGCTCTTGAGGGCCGCCAGCCGCAGCATGGCCTCCATCTCCTGGCGGTTGCCCAGGTGGCTCCCCGCCAGCCTCGCGCCCGTCCACACAAAGTCGGCCACCGCCATCCTCCCCAGCGCCTCGTCGGGCATGCCCAGCAGGTGGAAGTCCCCCCCCGGGCGCATCAGCCGCATGCACCGCGCCATGTCCAGCGCGTCGGCCGCGTCGCTGCAGCACAGCACCATGTCGAACCTGGCCCTCCACGCCTCGGCCCAGCCGCCGTCCTCGGTCGTGACGATGACCCCCCGCGCGCCCAGCGCCCTGCAGTCGGCCTCCTTGGCCCGCGACGTCGTCAGCGCCCACGTCTCGGCCCCCAGCGCCGCGCTGAACTGCAGCGCCAGGTGGCCCAGCCCGCCGATCCCCATCACGCCCACCGTCTTGCCCGCGCCCATGCCCGCCCGCGCGAGCGCCGCGTACGTCGTCACCCCCGCGCACAGCAGCGGCGCCGCGACGTGCGGCTCCATCTCGGCCGGGATGCGGAACGTGAAGTGCTCGTGCGCGCGGATGTGGCTCGCGAACCCGCCGTGCGTGCTGCTGCCGTCGCGGTACCGCGAGTTGTACCTGCGCACACAGATGTTAGATACGGGTACTGCTTGGTCGGGTGTGGGCAGGCGCACGTGTCCAGCAGCGACGCGCAGTAGTTCTCCTGCTTGGCCCTGCACAGGTCGCACTCGAGGCACGCCCAGACCTGCCCGCCGACGCCCACGCGGTCCCCCCTGGCGATGTTGCGCACGTGCGAGCCCACGCGCACCGCGCGGCCGACGATCTCGTGGCCGACGCACAGCGGGCCCTGGTACGGGCCCCAGCCGCCCGTCGCCGTGTGCACGTCGGAGCCGCACACGCCGCACGCCTCGATCTCGATGTCGACGTCGTGGTCGCCGAACGGCTTGGGCGTCAGCTCGGTGCGTCGGAACCGGTTCCACGCCTGCGGGCCGTCGACGCAGAAGCCGCTGAAGGTGTCGGGGTAGCCCATGGTGGAAGCTGTGGATGTGCAGAGGATTGTCCTTGCTGGGATGAGGGAGGGGATGGCTCATGGCAGTGCCACGCCCGGATGTCCACATCTATATAGCTCCTCGCACCCATATGCCGCCGCTGGGCCCCGAGTCGGAGCGAGGAACCCTTCCATCGTGGCCCGTCTGCCCTGCCATGGCTGCGCTGATGAGCAGCGGGTGTCTCGGGCATATACAGATTCTCCTCTGATGCGACTTATACAAGGAGGCCCTCCCAGCGTGTGATTGGTGGTATGCTCGAGCACCGGAGGCTTTTTCCCACCTCTGGCTTGAATAACGTAGGAGCCACCGGCCTGGAGTCGTCTCAATGGCACGGTCCACCTCATCGCGAGCCGAGATGCGACTGCGGCACCGCTCAGTGTCGGCAGCCGAAACCGCCTGCAACCCTCGCGCCCACGTCACCAGAGCCCGCTCGCGATGGACTCGTCTGGCCGAGAGGAGCCCCCGGGTCGTACATCAGACCCAGCCGGTGAGCGATGAACCTGCTAGGCGCAAGCCGGACTTGTTGGCCCACGCTACGCGGAACCCCGGCAGAGGGAAAACTGCTACTCCTACCATCCGGCACCCTCCGTGCGTCCACCGACGCTACCTGATAAGAGCCAGCAGGCAGCTTCCCCTTCGATGCTGCCCGCCGATAAGGGTGTTCCATCAGCCAAGGCCTCTGGAGAGGCTTGGCGGGTGGTGGGCGGTGGCTGACGGCAATCGTACATACATACATGGGACTAACAGTCGGTTAATATCCTCGCCAGATTGCCCGCGGCGATAGAACACGGTGAATTCAGGTCGATGAACGACACGGCCAGCAAAGAAGAACTTGGGTCGTTCACCGATGACAGAAACAGTCAGCTGTGGATGGTATAGCAGCATGCAGGGCGCAGGGGCTGCATTGCTCACCCTTCGCCAAAGACACGTCCCTGGCCCTTTAGCAGAGTGCAGGTGCAGCAAAGGAAAAGCGGCAGCAAGAAAGGGACGTCCCCAGCCTGCAGCGCGGTCGACGCCACGTAGCCTGGAGAGGCATGGTCAGGCCGGCGCAGGCTTTAAGCTTACATCCTTGTTTTCTCGCTTGCGCCTCGACTGCCGGTGGCGCCGGACTGCCGGGGGAGCTGCCGGAGGGCTGCAAACATGGGATAAACTAGAACAAAGAGGAACTGGGCATGGCAGAACATGCTGCATTATTTTCCATTGGTCCCCGACACAAACACCAGCCTCTACCCCGCCTGGCAGCCTGCTTGGCGCCTCCGCAGGACCGCAACGCCGTTATCGCGTCTCCGCTCGCATCTCCGGCCCCCCGAAGGCTCTTGCCTAATTGGGCAGGTGGCCCAGAGAGAGACTCCAGAGTCCCAGACTGCAGTCCAGCTGCACAACGAATCAGACAAACCATCTGCCATGACCCCCATTCAACTGCCGGAGAGCGACGTTTCGAGAGAGTGGGATTGGATTACTTGCTGTCACAGCCACGGCTGGGCATTCGGCTGTATTCTTGGTAGCGGAGTGCAGCTGCTGCATCGGGTATGGGACGCTCCATCGAGCACATAGCACCCGGTACCAGGACACCCTCGTGGGTGACTCTGGCAGCGGCATAAAGCCCGTCGTCCCCCAGGCACCCCCAGTCTTGCTGTCCTACAGAGCTCAAGTACAGACTCCCACACCATGAAGTCCGCCGTCACCGCCCTCGCCGCCCTCGCCGGCTCCGCCGCCGCCTGGTCCGGCCACCTGCGCAAGGAGGACCTGCCCGAGCTCAACACGGCCAACCGCATGAGCACCGTCCGCCAGATCAAGCTCTCCCAGCGCGACGCCGCCCGCGCCGCCGGGCTCTACGACGCCGGGCGCTACCAGTCCGCCGCCGCCACGCCCTGCAGCAGCAACGGCACCGCCGGCGAGTACAGCTGCGCCAGCGTCGACCTGGCCGCCCACCTGACCCACGAGGACATGGGCAGCGCCGAGCGCGAGGGCAACGACATCTGGGGCTGGACCTCGGACGACGGCCGCGAGTTCGCCCTGGTCGGCCAGACCGACGGCACCGCCTTCGTCGAGGTCCTCGACGGGTCGCTGGCCTACCTGGGCCGCCTGCCCACCCAGACCGCCAGCTCCACCTGGCGCGACATCAAGGTCATCGGCCGCCACGCCTACATCGGCTCCGAGGCCCGCGCCCACGGCATCCAGGTGTTCGACCTGGCCAAGCTGCTGGACGTCGACCCGGCGTCGCCCGTCGAGTTCAGCGTCGACAGCGACCTGGCCGCGCTGTTCGACGGCGTGGGCAGCTCGCACAACGTCGTCGCCAACCCCGACAGCAGCACCCTGTACGTCGTCGGCGCCGCCGAGTGCTCGGGCGGGCTCGTCATGGTCGACGTCTCCGACCCCACGGCGCCCGCCCAGGTCGGCTGCGACGCCTCCGACGGCTACGTCCACGACGCCCAGTGCGTCGTCTACCCGCCCGAGGGCGTGGACGCGGCGTACCGCGGCAGGGAGATCTGCTTCGCCTACAACGAGGACACCTTCACCATCTACGACGTGAGCGACAAGGCGAGCCCCGTCGTCGTGTCGTCGACGCCCTACGACGGCGCCGCCTACACCCACCAGGGGTGGGTCGTCGACCCCGAGTTCCGCCACGTGCTGCTCGACGACGAGCTGGACGAGACGTACGGCAGCGACGAGAGGACCCGCACGTACATCTTCGACATCTCGTCGCTCGAGGCCCCCGTCTGGACCGGCACCTTCGTCGCCGCCCACAAGTCCATCGACCACAACATGTACATTGTCGACGGCGTCGCCTACCAGGCCAACTACGGCTCCGGGCTGCGCATCCTCGACGTCGCCGGCGTCGCCGAGGACCCCACGGGCGGCACCATCAAGGAGCTGGGCCACTTTGACTGCTACCCGGAGGATGACGCCAACCCCGCCGCCGAGTTCTACGGCTCCTGGAGCGTGTACCCTTACTTTGCCTCGGGGACGCTGATTGTCAACTGCATCGAGCGCGGCCTCTTTGCCGTCAAGTTCACGGGTTAACTCGGTAGTCAATACTGAATATTTAGTAGTACCGGTAGGGTAGATACTACTCAGTGTTAGCGAGTGTGAATTAGGGAGCTGCATACCATCATGATGATGCCAATTCATGAATAACAGACAGAGTCATTCCCATGAGAGCAGAACAATCAAGTTCATTGACTTCCCCAGAGTACATAAAAAAAACACCCCCCCGTGCTTTCAGGCAAGAAAATAAGCAGAACCTGGACACCTCGTCTCTGACTGGCGCCAAGTGTGTATCCCATGAAAAATCCTCATCCCAGCAAAGAACAGCCACTGGCAAAGAAGGAACGCTAAAAGGAAACAAGACTGAGAAGGGAAAAAAATAACAACAACCCCTAAGCAAAGAAAAGGTATTCACAAGTGTGAAGGAATGTTCTTTTGGCGTCCCCTTTTCCCCCCATTCGTCCATCCATCCAACCCAACCTTCTTCTCCCAAAGGCTCTCGTGTGGCGAAAGAAAGAAATGCCCTGCCTTCCCTGGCCGGGACTTGTGGTATCAATGTTCGACTCCCTTACTCTCTCACCTAATAAACAGCTTTGACTCTGCATCTGTCTCGACAGAGGACGACGGGAGCGCCCCATCTTCCAGTGACTCTCTCATCAGTCTTTGTTCTCTCCACCGACAGTTGGTGCCGGCCCCGCCAGCTCTATCCTTTTGTTTTCATTTTTGCTGCCGTTCTTTTCCCATCTGTCCCGCCTGTTCTCTCCCGGACGCCCGGCGTCCACTGCACAAACCCCCTTGCCCCCCTTTAGTTCATCTTGACGTCTCCGTTGGGCTCCGTCTGCGTGGGGAGCACGGGGCGGTTGTCGCCGTCCCTGCTGTCGCGCCTCTTCTTCTTGCCCATGCGCTCGCACCACTCCTCCGCGCTGACAATCGTCCCATCCACGATGCCGCTGACCTGCGACACCATGTCGAGCCCCTCCTTGGCCAGCACCAGCACCTTCTGCGCGCCCTCGCGCACCGCCGAGTCGCTGTCCTGCGCGCTGATCTGGCCCTCGTCGTTCTCCGACATCGTCGCCAGCCGGAACCGGTGCGGCAGGCTCGTCAGGTGCCGCCGCACGAGCACCCGCGCGTTCTCGGGGAGCGCCCCGCCCGCGTACCGCGACACCATCGTGATGGCGTCCTGCAGTGTCTTGAGGACGTCGCTCTTGAGCGAGTTGATCCGCGACACCAGCTCCGCGCGCGACGGCTTGGGTCCCTGGCTGTTATTGTTCGGATCCACCAGCGCTTCCAGCGCGGCGGCATCCCTCTCTGTGCTCTCCCACTGCGCCATGTCCTTGTCCTCCGGCCTCTCGTACTGCTCGAGGGTCGTCTTCAGCGTGCCGATCACGCCCCCAATGTGCTCGTTGGCCCAGCGTAGCCACCGCAGGCAGTACTTGAGGCTGCGCAGGCTCTCGTCGCTCATGGCGACACCCAAGCCCGAGGTCGACATGACGAGGCGTGACTGCCACGGCGCGTTGTCGCGGTTGGCCCGCGACTGGGCCCGGCTGTCCATGGACTCGCTGTAGGCCGGGGAGCGCATGTCGTCGTAGGCGGGCAGGGTGTCGACGGTGCTGGCAAAGGATAGCCTCCGCTCGCCCTTGGGGGTGGATAGGAATGAGTCTTCTAGGCTCCCAGCCTCGGCGGGGACCTGGGACAGAGCGACAAGGCCCTCTGCCTCGGCGCGCTTCTTGGTGATGGGCTCAGGGCCGGCGGGATCGACCTTGCGTCGCTTCTTGGAGCCCCCCGCCTCTAGGTCAGAACCGTGCCTCCGTCCAGCGCCCAGGAACCAGCGGACGCCACCCTCGACGCCGGTGACGCGACCGACAGAGCCGACAGTGTTGGCGATGGGGGTCAGGTAGCCCTCGACGTACTCGGCGCCCGACTTGAAGCGTGGTGAGAAGTTCTTTGCGCCGCCGTATGCCGAGGTGGCGCCTGTGATGGTTGTCGCCAGGAGCGGGTGCGACGTGGTGAGGAGTGAGAACAGCGGCTCCGCGTTCCGTGATGGCTTCGTCTTGGGAGGCTGGGCAGTCGGCGCGGGCGGGCTTGGAAGGACACCACTCGAGTTGGGTGGTGAGGAGACAAAATCTAGGTGGCCAAACGTCAGTGGGGTTCGAGTTGATTTGTATGCTGCATTTGCGATCTGATCTGCGGGAGCCACTCACCCGCACGAAGATCGCCGAGGGCTTCGGCTGCGAGCCAGACATCAGGGTCGTCGAGGTTGACGCTCCCCGCGCGGCCATGGCTGCGGGAATCTGGCGACGCAGCGCTGGCGGCGCTGTTGCTGGCGGTATCAAGATCCATTGTGAGGGGACTGTCCGCCTTATACTGCATTGGGCGGCTAGGCGCGACGAGCCCAGGATGCTGTGACAGAGGGTTCGAGGCAGGCCATTGGGACGCCGGGTGCTGGCCGAGGACGCTGGCCATGTCGCTTCGGATAGGGAGGGTGTGGCCGCCCGTGACACTGCTCAGCGGCGGGAGCATCCGTTCGTGATCATTGTTTGGTGATAATGGTGGGAGAGGGTTGGTGGTGCTGGCGGCGGCGGCAGCGTCTTTAGCAGCCGGCGAGGTCACGGATGCGGAATAAGCAGGGGGAGAAACGGGAGGAGGATGACGATGGCGGTCGGCTTGCTGGGGGTTAGGACCCTGGTCGGCGGGAGGTAACATGTTTGTTCGCGAGGGATCTGTGCAGGTTGGGATGGGATGCGACTGGGTGCTGGGTGGAGGTGGTGACGCTGGGGCGAGCATGTGATTGTGCCCACCGCAGCAGCTCAGCAGCTTCCAGTGCTGGGGCGCCCAAACCAAACCACCGGCCTTTTCGGTGCCGTCGGCGATAAGAGTGGGCAGGGCTGCCTGTCTGGAGACTTCTGGGCGTCTCGAGGGCCGGACCCTGGCAATGACTTGTTGTAAACTGCGATTGACCCGGCTGAGGCAGCCGAGGGGCCTTGCGGGCGGGCGATGGTCTGGCAACGCGGATGCGCAGCACTTTGGTGGTGGTTGGAAGAAGTCAAGTTGCTGCTCGAGCGGCCAGCCTGAGGTCGTGGGGGAAGAGAGGGAGTGGAGGGTCATTGAACGGGCACTTGAATCAATTTGTTGGGCATCGTCTCACTCGCCCGAGTCACTGAGGTGCGACCGTGGCGCTCGCTCGGCGGCCAATCGTGGGGGGTTCGCTCCACTACTTCGGCCGCTGAGGCTGGCCTAGGGCGCTGCTGGCTCTGCCTGTCAAGCAGAAAAGAGCGCTGTAACCGCCTGTGAGGGGCGCTGAGAGCTCCCATGAGCCAGATCGGTGCATGAGGTGAGGTGTGTGCTGCTGCGGGCTTGGCAAGGGTCTCATGGAACATGATCACCCAGCTAGAGCGCTGATCCCCAGCACCAGAGTCCACTGGAGTCGGGGAGTCGGTGGCTGCCACCCACTGTTGTAAGGAATGTGTCAGCAGCACAGGTCGCCCGATGCGGCGAAGCCACTGACGATGAGTTGACTTGGGCATGTGAAATTCATCCTGCCCATCACCGCCACAATCCATCCATGCCATCCCTTCAGAATGGCCCCCTTCCGAGATGCCTCGATGCCTCGTATCTGGGCTACGGACGACCTGATACCGAAGGCTAAAATCCCAAAATCAACCCATCATCTATGGGCTGTGTGACCCCGCCCCGCTTCGAAGGACTCATGGAACTGCCCGCGAGTCCGAGAGTGCCCCTTCATGGCTTCGTTTCTGACACGTGAGAATCACACAGTGGCAGCCCTTTAATCCGCGCAGCTTGCCCCATTCACATCGCGATGGTCTCAGCACGTGTCTGGCAAGGGTCCCGCGAGCCAGTTGCCGCTTGCCAGGCTGGCTGGCCCTTAGGTTTCGGTTCTGGGGTGAGCCCTGCCAAAATCACATGTCGCTAATAAACACCACCCACCAGTGCCCACGATGACGAGCTCAGGTGGCGTTTGTTACTGTTGACATGTGCCACCGCTGTCGCTCCTAACATGGAACATCTGTTAACAGCTTTGTCTTATCGTCTCCACTCTCCACTCAACAGACGCCGACACGGGCCACATCAGTGAATTCCCTTCCCAAGACGGAGAGACCGGTTACCAGTGTAGTGGCTCGTGCAGGAGATTTGGGTTCTCCCCCGCTCGACGATGAGGAATCCCTATATAGCAAGAGAGACAACCGGGGTTGCCCAAGCAGGCCGTGATGTCTCTTGAAGTCACATCGTGAACTCCGTCTTACCAATTCTCCTCGGCATGCTGTTTCGGAATTTCCTCCCCTCGGCCTTCACACCGTACCTAGGCATTATGTAAGGGATATGAGAGCCTTCCAAAGTTCCAGGTCGTTGATGAGCCCATGATATTCCCTGGAGCACAGACGACTCATCTGTCAGGTTTGAGGAGAACACGTACTATTTAACTCTCTTCTTCCGCTATGTATATCGTCTACTCGAGAGCCTAGAGAGGATGGTGAAGTTGGGCCAACCCACTGCGGTCACGTGATGCATCTGTGGATGCCCTCAACCGAGTCTTTTTGACTTCAATGTCGCTGCGGGAGTTTAGGTGGTGGGCAGTAGAGATCTTGGTCTAGTTTCACGCACTATTCACTTTCAATTTGACTCATAAGGGAGACTGAGTACTCCCGTTTGCCATCAATCCCTTTCGTCTAGCGCATTGTCTTTGCGAACCCGCCACAAAGCTCCAGCATCATGGCCGACTCACCCTGCCGCATACTGGTCATGGCCAGCGGCAACGGCTCCAACTTCCAGGCACTCTGCGATGGGATATCAGATGGGCGCATACCCGACGCCAGCATCATCCGCCTCATTGTGAACCGTGGCAAGGCGTATGCCACCACCCGGGCCGAGAGCAAGGTCATTCCCTGGGAGTACTTCAACTTGATATCCCACGGCTTCCAGGAGAAGGGCGAGAAGGATCCCCAGAAGGTGCAGGACGCGCGGGATAGGTACGATGCGGCGCTGGCGGCCAAGATTCTTGAGCACCAGCCGCATCTCGTCGTCCTGGCGGGGTGGATGCAGATCTTTGGCGAGCACTTCTTGGATCCTCTGACAGCCAAGGGGATTCGGGTCATCAACTTGCACCCCGCGCTGCCGCGTAAGTTTTGCTCTCATAGCTATCTCGTATTTGGCCTCGCATGATCTAACATGATTTTAGGTGCATATGACGGTGCTAATGCGTGAGTTTCTCGCACTCGTCTAAAGGAGTGAAACCTGAGCTATAGTGCTAACCAACATGACAGAATCGAGCGAGCATTCGAGGACTTCCAGAACGGCAAGCTCAAGGACAACAAGACGGGTATCATGGTCCACAATGTCATCAAGGAGGTCGACCAGGGCGAGCCCATCCTCACGAAGGAGATTGAGTGCCGGCAAGGGGAGACTCTGGCTCAGCTCGAGGAGAGGATACACTCACATGAGCATGAGCTCATAGTCCAGGCAACAGCTAAGGTCGTGGGAGAGATCCTAGGCAAGAGCAACCAAGAATAACACACTGGTGAGGTTCTCATTGCCGCAAGACTTTCTTTCGTCTGCCTGAGAGACTAAAGTATGAACATACTGGTTCGATCATGGTGCCCGGCGCCAACTCCTCTCAAGACCCTTGATACGCCAGACGCAGAGTAGCCGCTGACACTTGGGGCCTCGCTGGGCAGAACAATGGATGGAATCGGGATTTGAGGTTACAAAGCCACCATGACGAGCAGAGTCTCTAGCTTGGATGGAAGCCTGGACGAGCTCCGGCAGCATGTACTCCATAGGCAGCCACCAAAGCCCTGCCCATCAACAGAGCGCATTCACGAGACGTTTAACGACACTTTCTCAGCTCAAGGATATCAAAACCATGCAGGTGTAATGCAGGTGTAATGTCCGGCCTCTCTGACGCCGCCCAAGCCACAGAAACAGTTGGAAGTCCGAAGACGACCGTACTCGGGCAGCTCTTAATGAAACCATAGAATAATCATCCCTCTCCGCGCCTCGAAATCGCGGCCTCAACCCCGTGCCCACGGTTAGGGAGTAGCAGAATGCCGCTCCCAGATGTGGGCTGATTGGTGGACCGCACTGTCTAATGGACGCGTTGTGAGAAAAAGGGAAGAAATCAACCAGTGGGAAAATTGGGGGCTTTTATTCTGCATGGGCCCGTATCGCATTGAGATAAGAATCACGTGATAGTGGATGTGGGAGGATGACGTCCCGAGAATCTCCCGGTACGGGGGCCGCTGGATGCGTGTCCCCCCTTGTCTGGGGGAGGCAGCTGTAGTGAGACAGCTCGAGGCAGCAAAAAGATGCCACGATAACTCGAGCTCCACGACCACATTCCCCGACGACGAGCATGTTGCTCGACTAATCTGTTGCATCACAATTCAACGAGACTCACTGTCAGGCGCATGAGACAGACCATCTGACGAATTCTCGCCTGGCCACCGCGCCATCCTCCCACCGCCAATAGCTCCCTACTCTGCCCCGCGATCCCCCCGACTCTCATCCACCATGGCTTCCGCGCTCTTTTTCCTAGACCTCAAGGGCAAGGTATGAACGCACCCAAGGACGCTAGATAGATGGAGAGCCATGGATATATGTGACTAACGCCAATGGACGCCAGACCCTCCTTGCCCGCAACTACAGGGGCGACATCCCCATGTCCGCCGTCGAGAAGTTCCCCGTCCTGCTCTCCGACGCCGAGGAAGAGTCCTCTGCGGTACCGCCATGCTTCTCACACGAGGGCATAAACGTGCGTTTTATATGCGCCCCCCGTTTCGCAGCGATTCGACAGTAACTGACCGTATCAGTACCTCTACATCCGCCACAACAACCTCTACGTTCTTGCCCTCACCAAGCGCAACACCAACGCCGCTGAGATCCTCCTCTTCCTACACAAGCTGGTCGAGGTCTTCACCGAGTATTTCAAGGTTCTTGAGGAGGAGTCGATCCGCGACAACTTTGTCATCATCTACGAGCTGCTCGATGAGATGATGGACTTTGGCTACCCGCAGACGACCGAGTCCAAGATCCTCCAGGAGTACATCACGCAGGAGTCCCACAAACTCGAGGTCCAGGCCCGCCCACCCATTGCTGTTACAAACGCCGTGTCCTGGCGCTCCGAAGGCATCCGCTACCGCAAGAACGAGGTCTTCCTCGACGTCGTCGAGAGCCTCAACCTCCTCGTTTCGGCCAACGGCAACGTCCTGCGTTCCGAGATTCTGGGTGCTATCAAGATGAAGTGCTACCTGAGCGGCATGCCCGAGCTGCGCCTCGGTCTCAACGACAAGGTTATGTTTGAGACTACCGGCCGCACCACCCGCGGCAAGGCCATCGAGATGGAGGACGTCAAGTTTCACCAGTGCGTCCGCCTCTCGCGCTTCGAGAACGACCGCACCATCTCCTTCATCCCTCCGGACGGCGAGTTCGAGCTCATGTCCTACCGCCTCAACACCCAGGTCAAGCCCCTTATCTGGGTCGAGTGCGTTGTCGAGTCCCACTCGGGCTCCCGAATCGAGTACATGCTCAAGGCCAAGGCGCAGTTCAAGCGCCGTAGCACCGCCAACAATGTCGAGATTATCGTCCCCGTCCCCGATGATGCCGACTCCCCCCGCTTCCGCACGAACATTGGCTCCGTCCACTACGCCCCGGAACAAAGCGCCATCGTCTGGAAGATCAAGCAGTTTGGCGGCAACAAGGAGTTCCTCATGCGCGCCGAGCTCGGTCTCCCCAGTGTCAGGGGTGATGATGAGACTGGTGGCGGTATGACGGGAGGCTTTGGTGGTAGCATGGGTGGTCTGGGAGGTGGGAAGGCCGGAAAGCGACCTATCCAGGTTAAGTTTGAGATTCCCTACTTCACCACCAGCGGTATCCAGGTGCGGTATCTCAAGATCACAGAACCCAAGGTAAGCTCTATGCCAAAAACTAGTTGGGACTGGACTGCGGTTGCTAACAAGGATGTAGCTTCAATATCCCTCGCTCCCCTGGGTGCGATACATCACACAATCCGGCGACATCGCCGTGCGCCTACCAGACGCTGTCTGAGGCCCTAACCACCCCATCACGATACACACCTTTACTCGCTCACCATACCCATCCATCTTTCTCCAACAATACGGCACTCCACGAGGTAGATCCCGGGAGCGCCCCAGCGTGCTTTCTGGGACGGCCCGGGAGGCCCCCTTCTTGCGCGCTAGCCTACATGATATCTTATGCAAGGAGAGAGGGAAACGAGATGTTCACACCGGGGCTGATAAAATGGGACGGCCTGGCATGTTCGAAAAGAAGAGCTTGCATTTGTAACTAGAGAAGCCATAATGATTGGGAAGTAGACCAAAGTCTGAACATACCTTACGCAGCCCTGCCTGGTCCATCCTCGACATCATCTGTCCAACCCAAAATAAAACGTAAATTGCAGAAAGGACATAATTCATGAGATGCCCAGGCGGAGTCACCCACGCACCTCTTCCATACTTATCCCACCAGACATTCATGGCCGTCTCTCGCGCGGGCACCATCAGTCTCAAAAAGCATAAACAACACACAGGGTATGTCCTAAACATGAAAAGCAAAAGTCTCAAGGGAGAGGCACTTCCATATGAGGTCCCCTACCTCGCTGTGATCGTGGCATCTGGCATCCCCACTAGCCCATCACGGCGACTTCAGAAAACTCAAAGTCTTCCAGCGCCTCAAAGGTGGACCCCATAGGGTTCCAGGGATCAAGGGCGATGGTGACGATGAGGACCTGTGGGGTCTCGGTCGATAACCTGTTGTCTATAACCCAAGGAACTGATTTAGTAAAGAAAAGTGGCAGAATGGCGCGCAGACGTACACCCAGCAGGAGAATGGGTATGATGCCATTGCCTGTCCCTCCAACGCCCAGAAGATCCGCAAAAGACACCTTCTGCCCTGGTTCGCCCTTCTACCCTCGGGGCCGTGAAGGCCATGATGCCCAGGAGTATAGAAAGGTCACCTCCAAGGCCGCGAGACGGGGTCACAGAGAGGGGGTTCTGGTAGGTCCGCGGAACCAAGTTTGGGATCCAGCTAGGCTGCTGGCCGGCAACGTAGGTGGTGAGGCTTCCTCCCACATTTTTTGGTGTCAGGTTGCTCCGAAATATGGCCTGGGACCGGCCAGAGAGTGAGCCATTGCCGCTCAGAGGGAAGAAGAACATTAGTGGCTGCCAAGTATTTTCATCTGGCGAGAACCCCATGTCTGACGTGTAGGTCCGGGAAATCATGGCATCTGTCTGTACCATGGCAAACGGCATCAAGGGGTGACAAGACGACACAGTCGACGTTCTGTACGTCTCAGCCGGGGAGAAAGAGCCCTCTTGGTTGATGTAGAAGATGGCCCCTCCTGGGGCGTCTCCGTCACGCTCCCAAAAGGCCACCTCGGGCGAGAGCATCTGGATATCATGTCCATCATGGAACCTCATGACGGCACTTGGAATCTCGTCGTAATATGCCCTCGGGGTGGTGGGAGGACGGGGATTGCCCCAGGTATCTGCTTCTGTGTTGGCGATGGATACTTCGTTGACCACGAACAGAAAGCTCAGGCCGGATCTGGTGCTCCCTAGGTTCAACTGCCCAGAACTGTGACGATGCTGACCGTATGTTGAATTTTCATGTCTTGACGAATGCCTTCCCGACTTCGACGAGCGACTCTTGACCTTTCAGTAAGTATGATACTAGCTTAGGGGAAAATTCTCACTCACAAATGAATCTCGACCCATTGGAAGAGGTTTCTGGTAGCTGTTCCCTGGTGACGTGGGATCCGGCATTGATTGAGGGTCTGTCGCTCGGCCCCTGGGGGGCCAGATCACTTCATCTTATACACAAAACATCAAATACCTTCATTTACAACTCCCAGCATCGCTGCCCGAGCCAAACTTTTACATGGTATACCGGTGAGGTTGGGCTGTAAAAGCCCACACTGGCAACCCTGGAGATATTCTCACATCGTCAGGTGAACTGCGGATCAGTACTTGGCGTCATCTCGAGGTTTGATTACCGCCGCCCAAGGTTACTCACTCACACTGAGCAAGGAAATCTATTTTGACATCCGCCCAAATGGCAGAATATGGTCTCGTGAGCAGCGTCGCACTACCGGTGAAAGACTCCTCGGTGGTCGGAGACGGCAGCGTCACACCATTCGCGGCGCTTTGCTGGCAGCCTTCATTGTTAGCTGGTCGTCTCGGCGACTAGGCCGAGAAAACAGCTCATTATAGGACAGTCCTTGGAAGTTGGAGTGCTCGACTGGTTTCCACGCACTGTTCACCGCAGAGTCAGAACAATGCTGCTTCGACTCCACATCCAATTGCTCTTGTAGCAAGTCAACTGACCCTAGATATATGCCTCAAAGTCCTAATGAGGCATCCTTTGGAAAGAGGAGATGTGTCTTGTCCAATCAGAAGACACAGTCACATGTCTCGATCTTCATCTTGGAGATAAACGGGTGGCTTCCCCGGGGAATCACACTCCCTAGACCACGTGAGGTCTAGAAAACCTATCATCTCCTAGTGGAATTGATTAGCGCCAAAGATAAATTTCATCCTTTGGTGTATCACTCCAACCTAGGTAAGAGGTCGCGGCTTGGATGGTGTTGTATCTGGAGTCCCTATGTCAGCCTTGTGGCCACTGACATTGGCCTCTAAAACAGAACTCGCAGCGGCGCTTATGAAACTCAAGCTCATCGGCATACACAATGACGTAGTGGCTTTATTTAGGTTACCATGGCACGAGCTTTCTTTCTAGACCTCGTAGGCTAGATATGCAGAACAGCCTAACGTCGGTGTAAGCCACCACAGACGGGGACGTCTCGGGGTCTCGAGAATGAACGTGTTGCTGAGGGGTTGATGAACTGTGGGCCGTCTATCGCCGAGTGAAAGCGAAGCACGAGCTCAATTTCCCAGAATTATCCGCGAAGCGGTACACGTGGAGGGTTACACAGCCGCCGAAATGGTCCATGATATTTTGTCCTGGTCTTGGCGGAATCGGCGGGCAGAAAGGCGGTTGGCAACAGGAAAATATACCAGGGGGCCGGGAGAAAGGACCACGTTTGACTGGCTCCAGGTGTTCTTCACCGGTCGATGACAGCCGCAGTCTGTCAGCTCGTCCAACACCAGAGACTGGAGAGGTTGGGCCAATGCCCGATGAGTCGAAACAACTGAGCACTCGTCGAAGAGATGTTCCCATCTGCTTGAAAAGACGTCAGTAGTCTGGCCGCATCCCAGTGTAGCCTGATCAAATGGCGGAACAATGCTTTGGGTCGTCATTGCTAATCAGTCTGGGTAGAAAAAGACAATTGCACTTGCGTAGGCTGGAGCGGGAGTTGGAGAACGTTGACAATAATCTCCCACTATAACTGACAGTGCATAAATCACCGGAGAGGAATAGGTTGACATTTGGTAATTTTGTTTTTTATTTAACCAACAGGCATGGTACTGAGCTGTTGTGGCTTATTCTAATTGCTCTGGCGCGTGGTGAAATGGTGTCTTTTCAACACGGACACCGCCAGTTACGTGTGTGCTTTGTAGGGAGGACTATCAGCATGCCATATCCTCAAAAGGCTTTGCTTCGCTTGTTGGTTTCGGATGACGGATCGCTCGATCCATCTTGTGGCCCTCCAAGGAGCATAGCCTTGGCCTCTTGCAAGAGCCTTTTCTCCCCAAGTCTGACGGCGATAGCCATGCGCTGGTGCTGCGACACGCCATCCTGATGAAGCAAGCGATCATCGTCGGCAGCACTTGTGGGGTATCGGGACTCGAGGGCATGTATAGACTGCGCCAAGATTACCTGCATGACGTCGTCGCGCTTCCTCTTGTCGGGAAGAGACCCGGGATCAACCTTTTTGATAGCTTTGAGAAACATCTTCAGCTGCTCTAGGAGATCTCCAGGCATCTCGGTCAATGTTGCAGGTCCGGCAAAGGTGCCATCAGAATTCGGTTCGCCAGACTCGCGCTCGAGGACAAAGGTGTCCTCTAGCTCGTCCTCGTCGATGCGCTGGCGGACCTTGTTCAATTTGTCCTCGGAGATGCCCAGCTCAGCCTTCAAGGCCGATTCGACTACCTCCCAAGGGATCTCGACCACGTCGTAGCGCGAATGCTTCGGCGTCACATACCCATACCGTCTCAGAAGCTCTGAGTTGGGATGGGGCCCATAATAGTTTAGGATCTCCTCTCCAGCCTTGATTTTCCGTAGTGAGGTGACAGTCAGCTCGTCGTCGCCGTGGTTGACGTGGGCCTGGGAATGTTAATGCCTGCCGCAGTTGGGGAATCATCTAATATACTCACGTTGAACTCAGCGTCTGCATTTAAGATGTCCGCCATAGGCACCATGCCCATCAGAGATTTACCGTCACGATCCTCGACCCAGCCATCCGAGTCGTCTTCGTCGCGATCATCCTCATTTTCGAGATCAAAAGCGTACGCCATGATGGTACTTCCCATACGGTGAGCCAGCCTGATGAGGTCATCGTCGGTCTTCTCTCCACTCGAAACGAAGAGTCCCGGGTTTTGGCGAATGATGGGGAGGATGTTGACACGAAACATATCCTCCGCCTCCGCCTTGCCCACCTTGCCCCGTGTGGCGCTTGCCTGGAGCTCGCTAAGCTCGTTATCAGGCCAGAACATGGGCGTGTCAAAGCTCTCAGGCAGAACATTAAAGTACGGCTTCCAGAGGGACTGCTCCCCGCGTAGGAATTCGTAGATCATGATGAGGATCAATGAGCTCCAGCTATCCTGCTGCGGCGCATTGTCGTCACCTTCGGCGGGAGCACCATCCAAGTCAAAGACATCGGGGAGTTTCGAAGACAGGTCTGATGTTTGGACATTAATGATTCCTTTCCTAGGTATCGTAAAGAGCGTGGTGTCTGGCTCAATATCCTCGGTGGCAACTACACGCATCAGTATTCAATTTTCATAACTAGGATTGTGGAAAGAGATGATTACTGATTCCGCGACCAGCATTCCTTCCTCGGAGATCGACTATTTCGATCGAGTCGGAGAATGTGGCTCCCGGCAAAGATTTAAACCAGGCCAGGAAGGCATTGGTTCGTATCCCAAAGTCTGCCGACGCCATTGTGGGATAACAAGGCCCAAGTAAATTCACTATGTGATCAATTGGCAGAATATATTTTCCAAAATTTCCGATGCAAAAACAATGGTGTCGTTTCGAAGCGATGCTGGAGAGGATGATGAGGTCAAAGTCGAGGAGACAAAAATCTTTCTTGGTGGTGAACGGTGAGGAAAGAGCCAGCACCGTATATGCACAGTGTCAAAACACGCTTTCTACTCTAAGGATACAGTGCGTAGGACTGTACATTTCAGCGGCTCCTCTTTCAGCCCCAAGTTCACGACGCTCCAAACTACAGCCAAAACACTGTTTGTCTTGAGCGGAGCGTTTCTCGTCGCCATTCGCACGCTTTTTGTACAACATTACCTCGAAATTGTTTTAGCCGGAGCCTGGTATGTTGCCCCACATCAGTCATCATCTTTCTTACCCTTTTTGATCTCCCTCTTCCTTGGCCGCAGCCACTCCTCCATGCCCTCAGGCCAGTACACCCTGCGCTCTGGCCCGCCCATCCCAAAGTCCTCGTCGCTAACTATCCTCTCGGGCACTTCGATTTCGTCATCATCGTTGTTCGTGCCATCGTTGGTAGTACCGTTGCCACCGCCTCTCCTCCTTGGCCTGTTCTTAGTCTTCTTCCTCCTGATGGCCTTTCTGGACTCGTCGTCTCGCTCGAAGGGCACGACACTGTTCGTAAGGTCCCACCCAGGGAGCCTGAAGGTCCGCATCAGCTCAAAGACTGCCTGCTCCTTGTCCTTAGCCTCGATCATGAGGTCCATGTCCGGAGGGCAGGGAGGTAGCGTGCGCACACGTGCCGAGTGCTTGCGCCGCTCACGCGGAGTGATGGCTCCGGCTGTCGGTTCGCTGTAGTGCATCTTCTGTCGGATTCCCTTACGTGTCCACGTGGCACGAATGCGGTCGAAAAGTGCCGTAATATCGTGAGTACCCTCCCGGATGCTGGGGTCGAAGATGATATTGTGGTGATGGAAGTCGAGCACCAAGGGGATGTTGAGCTCCTCACAAATAGGCAGCAGGTCGTGTACGCTCCATGCGACGTCGTCATTCTCAAGGACTAGTCGCTGCTTCACTCTGTCCGACAGCTCTTTATAGTTTTCCCTAAACCGATCCAGCGTCGCCATTTTATCCCCATATGTCCCACCCATATGAAGGATCATGACGGCGTCGCGATCCATCTGCTCGGGAAGCTTGAGTAACGACAGCATCTCTGCATGATACTCGAGGTCCCGGATAGCCGCGGAGATGACTTCTTTTCGCGGGCTACCAAGTTGGGTGAACTGGCCCGGGTGCGTGGTGAGCCGGTGACCCAGCTCAGCAGCAACCTTTCCAGCCTCCGCCAGTGTCTCGGCAGCAAAGGGTTCCAGCTTATACCCATGCTCCTCGTGGCTTGCGAAAGGAAACATCTCGCTGCTCAGACGCATAAACTTGATGCCATATTTATCATTCCACCTCAACATCTTGACAATATCCCGGGCGTTCGCTAGGCCAAGTTCCTGCACATACCTGCGGCCTCGCTCTATGTCGGGCGGTTGGCTCTTGTTCGGGCGGTTCTTGGTCGGATGCTCGGGCTGTGTCGGGTGCTCTAGCGGATGGCGGTGCTCAATAATTGAGCTCATACGACAGGTCCTGGAGGAGAATACCGGTGGGTTCGAAGCTCTTAAATATGTATTGAGGCACGCCTGCGATCGGTTAGCACATCACTGCTCCGAGGTGCGTCCGTCAGCCCAGGCGCGAGGCCATGGCTCCTGGTAGGGAGTTGAGCTCCTCACATAGCCCAGGCGACCCGACCACGGCAGTGGCAGCGTCTCACTATTCACTGGTGGCACTCTCCTGGCGCCTCTTTCGATGCTTTCCTCATCCTTGGCGACCGATGCTATGTCACCTTCTGCCAGTTCTGCCGGGTACCCATCTAGAGGGACTTGCTCGACGGAGTTGGGGTCCTTTGCGTCACTCTCGTTGGCAAACGCCTTCCTGGGAGAATTGGACGGCTGCATTTGCATCTTCTGCTTGTCGTCGAATTCGCCACTGAGGTCAGATGTTTCAACCGCAAGTTGTTGCCTTTTGAGTGCACTCTGGAACTCGTTTTCCATATTCTGGAGATTACGCATTGCGCGCTCGACATTTCCTCGCACCTCCCAAGAGTCTTGGGCCGAGCCACGAGGTCTCTGACCGTCATCAAGGACTCCATGGGCAGCAGCTGAGGGATGCTGATCACCAGCCATAGCCGAATCCTTGTCCCCTATTCTCTTACTGCGTCTTATATTATCCCCCAGTGGTGGAGGTCCTGGAGCGTCCGCTTCCACACGCTTCCTCTTTGCCGGCATGACGGAGACAGCTTTGATGCTGTGACGTCTAGGTTGCCTAGCGAGAAACGAGGAAATACGACAAAAACACAAAGATTCTGAGGGGGCGGTGAAGCGGATCCCCATACGAGGCCACGATGCATCTATTTGAGGCTCCTGTTGCTTGCCTTAGGAGTGTGTCGTGTGTCGTGGGGTGGGTGCTCAGGGCGAGGATGAAGGAGACACGTCCGGGTTGTTCAGACGGCCGAGGAGAATGCGGTTAAGTTAACCGAGACCATCCTTTCCTGACGTAGCCAGATCAAGTCTGTGCAAACGATGATCGGAGGTAGTCCGGAGTTTTGGTCCGGGGGAAGCATTTGATGACGCTGAAAGCGTCATGCATTGGCACCAGGCAAATTCTCAGCACCCGGTCCGGCAACGTCTTGTACTCGGTATGTGAGACAGGCCCACGGACATTCTTTCTGATCACGCCTCAGGGCTCAGTCCCTCAGTCGCTCAATCGCTCAACCCCAGCTTGAAGCGAAATAGGGCTGCGCAACTGAATCGGGCAGTATGGTCTTGGGCCATTAATATTGCGATGGCCATGAAGTCATCATCTGATAGTGACGTCGATCGTGGATCTTCCGGGGCATCTGCTCCACTTTAGCGTCCCTAGGCCAGCCGGCCTTGGCGACCAACAACTGGTCTGGTTTTACGCCACGCATCAACTAAACTCAAGTCGCCTCGTATTATCAGTCTACATTGGGCCAAGAGCCCGGAAGTTTCCTCCGGCAGTGCGTGCATCGTTTTCAGGTTCTATGTTGAGGATGGCTAAAGAATGGCCGGCGATGGCTTCATGACTTGGTGCATTACCATCTTCCCAGCTGCTGCCCAACGCTGAAACATTCGTCCTGCTTCCCCCCCCCCCCCTTTTTCAGGAAACCGATCTTATACCTAAAGACAGCCACGAGATTTGACTGAGAGAGTCCTGAGTGTGCTGACTTTATTAAGTAAAGGACATCATCATACAATGTCTCAGAGCCAAGTCGGTCCGAGGCACTTTGGCTGAGGCTCAACTAAGCTCGGCTTCCCAGCGTGCAAGTGACTACTTCACATCCACAGCCAGAAGCACTATTTCCAACGCCTGGCATCGTCTTCTTAACCGAAAGTACCAGGTTAAGGTCGATTCCAGGATGTTGGCCACTGTACATTTGAATATTCGCCACCATGCAGCTGTTTCCGCGGGGGCGGGGGGGCCTAGAGAGATGGCCTGGACGGCAATTTCGCCCTCTCTAACCCCACACTTACTACCATACCTCAGTACGAGTAAATTGTGATTCACTATAGTGTTGGCCTGGCTCCCCTTCAAAGCTACTGGCTACGCATGTCGTGGACTCACAGGTCTACGAATTGCGGTTTCCACGGGGAAGGTCGGTGTAGCTCAGCTTCGCCCAAGAAGAGGCATGGTATTCAGGAATGAAACATAATGAACGCCACTCACGGCAGCCGCCCGACACGGCCATGGGGATGTGGCCAAGTTTTTGTCACCAAAGCAAACGTTCGGTTGACACCTGGGCCTTGGAGGCCGTAGCCAATGTCGAAGAATAAGCACATTGCTACCGAACACTATACAAGACCATGATCTCACAGTCTGACATCCCAGGGGTATCACAGAAATCACAAGCAATCATCGCAACCTACATCTGAACGTCACATCCCTGAGACAATTCAGCTACACCCGTCATCCCAGCCCGATAAATCGCCCTCCCGCCCCCACGTAGGCAACCGGGGCAGCCACGGCACGCTGTGGGAATGACGGGCGCTGGTAGTATACGACACGACAGACGGGGCAGTCGTAGCGCTGGATGAGGAACCACGAGACCAGACAGCGCGAGTGAAAGGCGTGACCGCAGGAATTGAGCGTGAGGACATCGTTGCCTTCATCATCACCCTCCTCTCCACCCGCTGTCCCTCCCTGGCTGTCGCGCCGCTTCTTCCACTTGCTCGCTGCAGCAGGGAGTCGTCTCCTGCGGGCGGCCAGCGTGGTCAGCTCGTCAAGCGCCTTGCGGATGTTGCGGGAGTCGATCAGAGCGGGTTCGGGGACGAGAGGCCCTATGCAGATGGGACTGCCGGGAGATAAGTCAGCATTAGGTTCGGGTTGGCCTGGTGTAACACGGGTTGCGGTGACGAGGGGCGTGCAAGGTGGGCAAGACGGGATTGGATATGGGACAGCCTCACCATTCACCCAGCTCGAGCTGGGCAGCGGTGGCCTCAACATCAGGGCTCTGAGTGTTGCCGGCGTCCCTAGTCACGTTGCTCATGACGGTGACGGTACTGAGTTTGCGGCGAGCGCGCAGGAGCTCCTTGGGCCCAGGGTCGGCCGCACGGGCCCTCGAGGCTCGCCGGCGAGAGTGCAAGACGCCGATTCTGACGATGTCAAATGCCCGTCCGAATTTATAGGAGGAAGTGGTCAACATACATGGGCGCCGTGAGGAAGAAAACGCAGAAGAGGCAGACTAGCACAATGCTCAGGTCCTCCATGGTGGCGGGAGCATCTGATCGATGCCGAAGATGCAGCCGGTTACAAACTTGTTGGCTACCAATCAGTTCAGTCAAGAAAACAGGCTGGGGTCACAGCGATCTTGAGGGAATCGAGCTGGATGACGTTGGCCTGGGACCGGCGGCCCGTGACAGGATTTGGGTTTCAATAGCCTGGAGAGCTGTGCTCGCATCAGGCAAGATGCAGATGCACTACCAGCAGCCACCAGCATCTTCCCCTCCTCCATCACACACTGTCGGCCGTTGCACCAGCCGGAGTCAAATGTCAGTCCCGCAGAGAAGTGGGCTGCAGCTGCTTAAGGCTTGCCGCAGATTGCACAATCCTGGTGTCATCGTCCGATGACCATTGGACGACAACACCAACTCGAGGGCGGGGGTTAGGGTTGCTGCTGTACTATGTCGAGCACCAATGGTTCTCATACGCAATACTGCTAGTACTAGTTGGGTGTACTGGCGGTCCTCTTCAGCGCATCGCAACCACCAGTCCAGTGTACGACTCCCGAGCGTCTCTGGGCCGTCATCGTCCATCACCCTCTGATCTTATCACTGATGTTAGCTCCGGAAAAGCCTGGGGAACCCCGGTGCTACGCTAATCGCCGGGTCTGTCTCCATCACGCTGATCACCACCGCACCGCCAGGTGGCCTAGGCCAGGCCCCCCAGAGCGGAGACAGACCAAAGCGCCAAGGAAAATAAGCTTATTGTTGAGGCTGCACCGCTGCAGGCTGCCAGCCAAGACCAGGAGGAGCCCCAGAAGCGCCCCAGAGTTGCCCCCTTATCACGCAAGTTACGCGCGAGATAGGCGCACAGCGGCCGGCCCCAGTACTGTTACTAACAGAAACTGCCTGGGCGTATTATCGCGTTCGCATACCGGCTTGGCAACACTTGCTGCGTTAGGATGCCCCATCTGTACTCCGTACAGACATCATCCATCCCACCGAGGATCCCAGGCAGATATTATGCGGCACAACTACCTGCTTCCGAGCCTGTTTGGCGCGACTTGCACAGTTACACCAAGGAACGATCGACAAGGCCACTTCGCTTGCTCCTCGTCGGCCGGCCATGGAGTTTCGGAATAGAGACATTCTAGGCGTGTTTTTGCACCTGTCCCGTCGGCGTTTCTGGAGCCTGGCCATATTTACGAATACGAATACCCCCTGGATTACAAAAGTAGCCAAGCCTCTGGTGTTGGCAACACTCCAGGTCACCCCGCCCCAAGCTACCTTCGAAACGTTCTTCGAAAGCTTCCAGAGTCAGCTGACCACTGACCACCTCTCCTGCCGTGTTGAGCTGTCTGATAAGAGAACCAACGATGGACACGGTCTTGGAGGCTGCTCCTGCTCCGCAACATACACGTAAGTCTCACTAGCACTGCTACTAGTGCGCTAACTGTATTACGCGGCTCCGCGACTTGACCAGGGATCCTGGTCCGTTGCTCTGTCTAACGGACTCCTTCCCCGACTGCTCCGGACTCAAATTCTGGTTATCACCCATCCTTCGCAAAGATACCATCACCGATTCCCCCACAGCCATGCGTGAGTGCACGCGTGTTGCGGCCTATGTTCGGCCGACACAATGGTAGACGTAGTGAACAAGCCACTACACAGGTACGGGTACTGCATAGGTAGGCATGTAAAGGATCAATGACCCGAATAAAAGAAACTGCCGGCATCCTTGGGTTCCCTGGTTCGTCAATGCCCGGCTACGTCCCCACTGGGCTCTGGACCTAACTATTATACGGATAGAGTTTGAGACGTCAACAAATCGGTCGTGCTTATCATCAGACGGTGACCTCGTGGGACAACGCTGCGACGCCATTCGCCAATTGGCAGAACCAAGCAGAGCCGCCAAGGGGTCGTGAGTCGCGTACCGTCGACACTTTAATTCATAAGTACCCCAATGTTTGGATTTCATTGTACGGAATACCAGACACGGACAATCTGCAGCGCTTTTCACTTTTCTAGCGAGAGTAGAACTTGCAGCAGGGCCGACGAGGAGTGATGACGTCTCGCAAGTCGCAACAACCCTGGGACGAACCCCCATGGGACGAACGGCATCGACGTTGCAGTCTGGGGAAGAATTGGGACACAGCAGAGCCTCTCCGCGTGTGTAAAACCGACGTGGGCGCCCTGATTCTGAGTTTCTAGATACGAACAGGTAGGCCAAGACACTACTACGTATGTACGCATCCACACTACAAAGCCTCCCCCCTCACCAAAATTCTACTGTCCGAGAGGTCCGGTCACGGGGTCATTGGAATCGGGGGGGGGGGATTAATATTGCGTGTCCCTGCCATCGAAACCGGGTGATGACAACAGTTCTTCCTGCTGAGCAGAGAGCAGGACGTTCGTTGGCCGAGCAGGGATTGGGGCTTGGGGCTCGCCCAGCTTGGGCCACCCTATGAAGTCATAGCCGCTACGTACGGATATGATATGCGAGTAGCATTGCCCGGCTATTAAGACCACCAGAGTTGTTACACTGGGCTCTTGACCGGGGAATTGCGGCCTTGGACGGTCTTATAGCTTCCTCTCGCGTACAATCAAGGTAAAAAGGTATGTCAATCGAACGCAGTCGCGGTCGAGACAGGACGAGCACGCAAGGCGTTAAGCGCAAAGGTACAAGACTACTCGTACGAAGTACTACTGCCATGATATGTTGATTCTTGGCTGCGACACATGGCGAATTGGCGAGCAGGGTGGCCCACTTGGGTCTTGGGGCCATGCTTGGCAAACGCAATAAGCTTGCCCAGAGTCCCCGGTGGCGCCAGCCTCGCGCCCTCGCGTCCTCGGGCGCCTCCACTGTTCTCACCAAGATGGAAGCAGGATGGTCCATCCATGCAAGGCCAGGAGCGCAGCACGTCGCCTTAAATTCGCCAGCATTCCAGGTACCAAAGTCTCTTCCCCCCCCTTCTTCCAACCGCTCTCCATCAACTCTAACCCTCCTCCTCGTCTACACTCCTCCCGCCTCTCCCGGGAGCAGACTCCAAAACGAGAAGACCCGGATCCGGACCCGGACCCGGACCCGCCGTTGACGCTCCGGCACTTTTCTACGTAGTAGATCATATAACCCGATCTGCCTGGCCGAATAATTTCTTTGCCCAGCCGACCGATCACGGTTCGATACACGCCATTGGCCGCTGTGACCATGGGCAAGAAAGACGGCGCCAGGGAGCTGGCCGTGGCCAACCATGTCTCCGGCCAGGCCAACAAGCCCATGTCGGCGCCCGCGCACGCGCTGCCTTACGAGGAGGTCGCGCGCGAACTCGGCGCCGACATACAGAACGGCCTGACGAACGAGGAGCATAAGAAACGCCTCGAAGAATACGGGCGCAACGAGTTTGGCGAGACGCAGGGCGTCCAGCCCATCCGCATCTTTATCGGGCAGATTGCCAATTCCCTGACGTTGGTAGGTTCATGTTCAATTGCAAGGGGAAACGAATGGCGTTTCACCCCGTCAAATCTCCTATGCATTATTTCTTTCTTATTCTATTCAATTGTCTTTGTTTTCTGGTGGTGGTTTGTCACATTCATTAATATATTCCTCTGGTGCCCTCC
>JAEMHR010000022.1:163145-291476 GCA_016490725.1 Amphichorda felina | reverse complement strand
GCGCCCCCCCCCCCCCCCCCCCCCAAGATTCTCACTGGTCAATCGTTACATTCTGAATACCGATATTAATTACGACCAGCAGGCCAAAGGGGATGGAACTCAAGCTCAGTCTGGAGACGGCGTCAAGGCCCAAGGCCAACAGAACCCATACGCGTATCCATATGCCTTCACGGGTTTTGATGGAAACCACATTGACCCGAGGCTACTCATGAGTAGCCCGGGAAATGCCCCGTATCTTGACTACAGCATGCAGCCAAGTTTCCAGAACCCAACACCTCAGTTCCCTCCAGATGTGGACTTGACGAGCGGCCGGCCGGCCTTCCAGAAGCCCCCCACACTGGTCAAGGAGAACACCAAGCCCAAGAAGAAAGGCAAAAAAACTGCCGAGACAAATGTCAAACAGCCTGCTGAGCCTGCCAGCAAGCCGGAGCCTCCAAAGTCGACGCTCCCCCCAGTCAGAGCCTGCCAGCCTGTCAGCCGAGAACAGCAGAAGCGTGGAGTGCTCAACAAGAAGACGGCCACTTAGGAAAAGCCGCCCTCGCAATCTTCACGAGCTGCTCGGGAGCGTCAAGGCTCTCAGACCCCCAGAGCTAACGCAGTTTCGCAGGTAGCGTATACGACGCAAGCTCCTCAGGCTAATTCCGCCCCCAAAGGCCAGCCATTGGCCGAGAAGTCATCAAATGCTGGACAAAATGCGACGACTAAGGTTCAGGCAATGACAAACGGACTTCCCAGCTACTATATGCAGGGTTCCTCCGGCACGCAGGATATGCCAATGCTTAACCAAGGAATCGAGAATGTCCCCGGACTTGCTGGTCATTACAGAGCACAGATGGCCCAGGGCTTCCAGAAGTCTCAGGGATATGTTTTTGCTTCCCCGCAGGGATATCAGAGCCACTCATACACAAGCATGGGCGGTACTCAGTTGTCTCAACAGGGTCGACCTCCCAACTCGGCCGGAGGTGGTTTCACTCAGGGATTCCCTCAGACGTCCAACAGTTTTGTCCAGGCGACACCTCAGGCTCAGAACCGGTCTGAGACCCAACAACTCCAGGCTTTGCAGCTGCGTCAGAACCAGCAGCTGCGACAAGCCCATATCCAGCGCCAGCTTCATATCCAACGCCAGTCCCATATCCAGCGCCAGGCCCAGGTCCAGCACCAGGTCCGGGTCCAGAGACAGCTCCAGATCCAGCGCCAGGCCCAGGCCCAGCCCCAAAGACTGCTCCAGAACCAGCACCAGGCACAGCGCCAGGCCCAGATCATGCAAAGCGGTTCTTCCGTGTCTCAAATGAACCCCTCTCAACCGCAGCTGCAGAACGGCTACTACCCAAACGGGCCCCAACCCCAATTGCGGGGTGGTTACCCGATCCCTGACTATGGCAGCATGGATCTCGATACCAACATGGACACTGGCGGTATCGATGACTTTGTCTTTGGGAACCTGGGCGGCATCCTGGGGGAGGATACCGAGATGTCGGACTCGGACCCTTGAAGGAGCAGCGCCAAGGTCGGGGAGGCTGTACTACAACGCGCCAATGCGCGAAATGTGGGAATATTGTGTAAGAGTTGCAATGCAGATTTCCATGTAGGGAGGGGGGTTGGATTCATGTCTTGGTCCTTTTCTTTCTTTGTTTTTCCTATGTCTGCCCTTTCGATGATTATGGTGGTGTTGGGCGGGGAAGACCTTTCGCCTCTGTCCTTTGTTAAATTGCCCCTTTTTATGTCCCTAGGACAATGTAGTCCGCACAAATGAACCAACACTGAATGCAGCGAGCCTCGCGTGCGCACCTATATCGGAGCCAAAGAATGAATCTCAGTAGGATTTCAATTCTGTTTGTAGATCTTGCCCATCCCCCCTTTATTTTTGTTTATCCCCCTCTAATCTGCACGTCATGGGCGCCCAGTGAGCCTTCGATGTATTTTAGTATCTGGATACCTAATATCTCCTCCTTCTGACCCTGATATCTCATGACCAAGTTCCTGGAGATTGTCCTTAGTCGGCCTTTTTAAATCAATAGACCTCAGAGTTTTGCTTCTTTGAGAAGCTGGGACGACTGATGAAGAGAGTGCAGCCCAGTTGTAGCGGTATCACAAGGACACTGGATTCGCTCTACGGTAGCAACAAGCAGGAGCTCAAGGCAACTATTCTATCGTCTGGATTCTCAAGTGATGGCCCCAAAGTTGTACCATTTGTAGCGAACTAGAGGTCAATTCCTCACTCTTGATGATGTGTGAGCAATGGTCCTAACACCTCCGCTTACTATAGATATGGCGATAGCAGTAAACGTATATTAGTGAAGCATGGCAGCGTTAGGTCGTCGTGACGTTGGAATATGATAACGCTGTAGCGCGAATACATCATGATGCAAAGGTCTGGATAATGAACCAACAAATTTTCAATTACATAAACTACCAACCCCTCCCACTATATCTCGGTATGGATACTACCTACTGATAGCTAGGCCGTCGCAGTAGCTTAGGAACTGGAAAGACAGCCCTCTCGCAGTCTACTATCTAAGACAGGTTTCGGGGTCTACTATTTAAGGCGGCTTTGTAGTCTCAGACGGCTTGCCCAGTCCAAGACATCTCCCAATCAGAGGTACTTGCAGTCTGAGACAGCCCTCGGGGCCTTCGAGCCAAAGACACCCCTCCCTGGGTATCAAGCGCGTCCGGGACATTCTGTACTCGTACTCGTACTTGTGCACAGATAATTAAATCTTGACAGGCTCTACAAAAGCTGCAAATGTGGCCCTCACAGGCAGAGGCAGCCTTCGCAGGCACATGTAACACTCAATAGGCGTGCGGCACACCCGAAATGTTTTGAATATCGAAGAATAAGTTGGCGCTGTGTACTGAAAAGGGACCGCCATCCTGTCTGTCATTCGAAGCTCGAATCGTTATGCGATACCATAGGAATGCCGAATGTGGTTTGCGGTTCATGGCGGCGTTGGGCTTTTGGAAGCTCAAATGTTGCATTAGGACCATGGACGCCGGATCTTGGCAAAATCAGATGATGGGTCATGGTTCATATGAGTAGAAGCGTTGGGACATGGCCAAATCAGATGTTGGACTATGGGCCATGGCTGTGTTCGGATATCGGATATTCGATTATCAAATTCCTCTTGAATGGTGGGAGTATACGTTGGAATATGGGCCATGAGATGGCATATGCCAGTCGTGTCCGTCGTGTTCTGGAGTAACACTTGTTGAAGGCCCTTTGGGAGTCCCGTTCTTGGGGGAGCTTTGGGGGTGGGGTGTGGAGGGGGGGGTGAGGGGAGAGAGAGGAGGGAGTGGTGGGAAGAAGCATGGGCACTATGCATCAGAGCCATGACAAACTTCAGGGAACTGGGGGTTCGGTGAGAAATAATCCATAATGACTCTTCCCATGCCAATGACACTGGCCCCCATTTATCTATATTAAAGAAAGTATGCCCCCCTCCCCCAGATACACACCCTTCACTCTCCCCTCTCCCCAACACTGGTTAGGAATACTAGATGGCCGTCTTCACTCCACAATATGTGTAGTGGAGTGCTCGTCTCGCCGTCATCTGGACTCCTAATTCAGGGAGAGAAAATAGAGAGAATGTTGGGGGAAAGGTGTGAGAGGGTGGAGACTAATTCGCAACGTAGAAACGCACGAAAAAAGAGACGAGGATGCTACGCTAAAGCAAGATCAAATAGTAAAAGAGCAAGGGCAGATTACTCGTATCTGTCCATACACCAATCGTTCCCCGTGAGAAAATTATCCCAGACTGGTTCCTCGCCCGTGGGGGTCTGCCAAGTGCCGTCGCTGAGCTCTCCCCGCTGGTCCAGTGAGAGCTTGACTACACTGTCGTAGTCGACGGATGATAGGTCCATGGGGAAGAATTCCACACTGGGATTGGCGAGATCGGACAGGTCTTGGCTGCAGAGGTTCTGGTCGCAGGATGCTGGCAGATTCGGGCCCATCATGGCCTTCATCTCGGCCGGGAAATCGGGCAAGAAGACGGACTCGTCCTGGCCGAAAAGCGAGGGGTGGGCAGTGGCCGGCGTGCCCGGGTTGGATGGGTTCCGCATCGTCGGGGACAGAGAATGGTGGCCGCTACCGAAGCCCTCAAGCTGTACTGGCGACATGGGAGGCATTGAGCCATTCTGGTCGTAAAAACTAGTGGGATTGAACGACGGCGACATTGGACTTTGAGGAGTCTGAGGGGTCCGAGGACTCTTATGCTCCATGTGATCCCGAGCCTGTGGTGACAGAGGCACCCCATTTGATGGTCCGGAAAAGGCGACATGATGCGACATCTGCCGGGCTCGCTCGCCAGCCTGGGGGAAGGACTCGGCAAAGAGGCGATTGATGTGGTTGTTCTCCCATTGTTCCTTTGCGCGCCGCATGTAGTCCGCCATGAACATCTTGTTACTCATCCAAGCATCGACCTTGGCATTGAACTCTGGTGACTGGGTCTGCATGTGGGGGTTGAGGACACGATATGAGCGCGGAAGGTCCGTCTCATCCTCCTCGTACATTTCCTCATTGCGCACGATCTCTTCGCTGATGATGAATCCCTTGCCTGTGCGCGCCTTGTGGATCTCGCTGGCCATTCGTGCCGACTGTATCCGGGCCTCGATGCTTCGATCCTGGCGTCTCGAAGCCGCAATGTAAGCCCGTTCCTGGTTCTCCTCATGGGACCGCTCGCTCTGCACGAATGGAAATGTCAGCGGGGCTTTACTCATTGTTCAGGCATATGGGAGGTCTTGTCGTCGTTCTTGGCCATGATGGAAATAAAAACTTGCGGATGGGGGTTGCTGCTGACACGGCGAGTATCGGGCAATTATATACCTTCTTCGTCTCAGCCTCTCGGGCTCGTGGAGGAATGCTGCCTCTCGGTCCCTCCGAGGGTAGCTGCCTATGCATGTTGTTATGTCGCTACAAAGTTCAAGCCTTGAAAGCGTAACAGCGTTGCGGGATATCAACAAGGTAAGATAACAAGGTGGCGCAGTGATGGAGTGGTTGAAATGATTTCTTGAACCTTTTCCCCCCAGCGTTGTTGGGAAAATCAGGTCAAAGCTTTATAATGGCGGGCTGTGGTCTGTTGCGGAAGGCAGGATACTCTTGGGGTGTAAGGCGCGGGTACACCAGTATAGTGCAGGTGTGGCAGGAACGGGCGAGTTTCGAGAAAATCGGAAGGAGCTCATAATAATAGAGCAGCAGGAGGAATTGAGACGCAGGCCCGGCCACTAAAGTACTTTAATACAAATTGGACTATTTCTCCACACTAGGAGAAACACTAGACTTTGCAAGCAAATCCATGGTCAACTTCTCGATGGGCGCCGCTGGGTGTGATCGCGCGGAGTGTGAATTGGAGCGGTCGATCTCGATCAGCGCAGGTCTGTTAGCGTCTGCAAGGCATTTTAGGTAGCCCGAGCGTATCGAGCAATCCTCGCTGTCCCGAGAGAACTCCCATTGGTCGGCATATTAACCCCACCCGCCACCACCCATTTTGGTGGTTGACGGATTATATTCATAATAATATTACTACCTCGTACGAGTAGTAGCCTACCTACTATCCTCGCCACGCAGAAAGGTTTACGGGTTGGGGACTGTAAGGTGACTTCATACTAGTTTAGTATGGTAACACGCTGTGCTCCCAAGTACTAGTGGTAATACACGCGTTTCGCATGTGCGCATTCTTTTGCCCCCAAGAACAATAGATGATGGCCCAGGAGTGGGCGTTGCTTGGCATTCTCCTCCCTGTTTGTTCATATACCCTGTACCATGTTGCGTCCCAAATTTACAGTGGATTTATTCTGCCAGATGCCCAATTGGGACAGGTAGCTACCTACTATTATTTACGCGTACTACATATGCAGTTTTGTTCTCCGGTTGCTCGGAGGCATCCGGGGTGTGCGGTGAACGGGGGCGGCGGATCTGGCTTGCTTCCAGACCACTGCCTTTGTTCCTCATTAGTATCTCCTATACGTTGGAAACCAATGTCTCATACTATGTAAAAGTGTCTCATCCGGAGTTCCCATCATTATGGTGGCGCTCACATGGGAGGCTCTACGGGTTGACGAAGAGCACCGTGTTCACCTCCCAATACAATTCGTATATGCCACGGTCGAATCCCAGTCAAACTCAAGAACTCATCACATTCTGTGGCAAAGGCGGCCGTGGCGAAACCATACGTTCCGTCCCCCCGAGTCTTCAGCTTCCTTGCTCAAGCTACATCCATCTAGAACCACCCCTAGGTAGACTAACAGCAGGTCTTCACATAGTACGGTTTCAGTGACGTGGCAGTCATAGTACAATAGAGATCTAGAGCCTCCTAGTAGAGGCCAAAGTGGTGACGGCTTCGGGGGAGACTAGCTGGCCCGGCGAGTCCATATTCCTAAGTAGGTAGATCTCCATACATACATGTGGTCTAATGGCTGTCTCGCTGGGAGCGGGACCGGTGCTGGGGAGCAGCGGGATGAGAATGACCTAGTACGAGTATCTGAGAGACGGTTGGCTGGTGTCCAATTGGACGGTTGCTAGACCACAACAACTCGTTACAAACAATAGGTCTCTTATACATCAATGGGAAGTCAAAAGCAGCCAAGCGAAACCAGGGACCTCGAAAGGTACGATGGCATACCAGGTTGCACCGCCATCGCCATGGTGCTTGTTAGCCACAGTCTGCGCAGCATGGCTGCTATGCTCCCCATCGTGCTGGCCCTTCCAAGTTGCATGAGTTTTCTCGTGGTGAATGCAGCCAATGGAACTCAACCCCCCCTCCCCCCGTCCGCGCATGAGTCCAGACTATTATCTACTAGCAGTTTGAAGGAGTCAAATGACAAGGTCCAAAATCCCAATAGAAGAACTCAGGTGTCCTGCCCCACTCCACAGTTATCGTCACCGCTCTGAGCATGCCTTGGAAAGCCGTTGAACCGGGGTAAGGCAGGCAGGGGGAGCAACACACCCATCGTGGATTCCTGATTCCTGGCAAGAGATGTATTCCGGAGCGTTTGGTCCGTGCACATTCCCCCGGCAGGCAAAAGGTGGCTAGCGACGCAACGGCAGAGACGGGTACTTTGGGCTACAAGCCTGCATTAACACCTGTGAACCGGCCCGCCCGCCCTTCGCACAAGGGTCTGGGACTCTCAGCTAATGCGGCCGCCCCCTCGCCCGTTTGGTTTTCGCATTCCATCCAGGCTTCCTAGGCAACCCGGATCCTCGGTGCTTTTGCAGTGAGTTTCGAACGGTATGGGTGGTGGAAAAAGTGATCACCTGCCCGCCTGCCGTTTTTGGCGACTCCATGGCCCGATGAGATCACTAGGTGCCTCAGCCACACCCCATCATCGTGGCGCAAGTACCAACGAGCACTGGGCCACACGCACCATGACTGTCACATTTCGTCACAACCTGTGGGTAATCGACTTCTGTCCACCCCCCCAACCTACTAGTAGGGTAGATTTCTATCAACATTTCGTAGTTCGACGGACATCCCTGGATCAAATGACATGTGTGCTGGTAATTGGCCCCGCTTTCCCCTGTCGCACGTCTGACGGATTCTCAGATTCCCATGTTGAACCCCTAGGGGTCTAATTGTTGGCGCTTGGCAACCCCCACGCATGCAACGTCTCTCAACAGCTAGTAGGCCATGGCAACGACATTAAGCTCGTTCATCGGAGCCTTTCGTAGCTGATGAATTCCACCCCCAGATTTTCTCCCCCAAGATGTGACACGGCTCGCCTCCCACTCGGGCCAATTTCCGCTACACCTGGTTGGCCAGGCCGGCGGCACCTGAGCACTTGGAACACCGCCTGGTCCCTTCAGCACCGACGGCGGGATCCAAACTTTCCAAGTGGCAAACCGTATTCCCATCCATCTTGGGCTACCCTGCGGATTTATAGTACCCATCCGCGTTAACTTCCGGGATATTCGCCAGGTAATCCAGCAGGGATGCCCATGCCCTGCCCGTGCCCTAATCCATGTGTCGAATCAGAGATGCGCCCGCACCTTTGATTCCCAAGGTTCGACGCGAACCGACGCCTCCCGTCCTGCCTTCAGCCCTGGCGAGGCAAGAGATTGCCGCCATCCCCGACCTCGATTTCCCCTAAATTCCGTCGTCGCGTCTATCGCCTGGGTCGAAGTGGCAGCTGACGGGATCCTCGTGTGGTTTTCAGCTCCCTTCAACTGACAGGTCCTTCGTGTGGTTGCAATCCTCTTCGACTGACAGGTCTTTCGTGTGGTTACAGGCCCCCTTCGGCTTCAACCAGACTTGGTCTTCACCGGAGTACGAGTCTAGCCTTCTTGAACCCTTAGCTATCATGTTCTCGTCTGTCTTTTGCCACTCGTAACTGCATCGTGACACCCGGCAACTGTATACGGCACTTCTATCGCCAAGTGAATGACCCCGTGGGCTAGGTCGCGAGGTAGACCATGTTACAACGCCGTCGAATTGGCAGGCCGTGTCTCGAACGTGTTTGTCGCTGTGAGGCGCAATTGATGAAACTTGACACATCATAACGTGTTCATCTAGGCGTCGGGAAATGAAGCTAGTTTAGACTGGCCATTGTCGCCGCCCGGGGGTGGTCCAGGGGGTCCGATGCCATTCCAGAAGGCTAGAAGCCACGGGTTCCAACGGCGTGGCGTCTGGTGGCACGGCCGCTTTTTGGAAAGCAGCCTCGTGGGCTACGCGCTGGGTAAAGCCAATACAATAAATACCCTTGCGTGGGCAGAGTCAAACGATGCCTCGCTAGCCCTATCCGAACCCCGTAGAAGAGCTTCCAAATCTCCTCCATGGAGGCTATAAGCCCGGATTAACTTTCAGCAAGGTGTCAACTCGACCTCTACGCTCCTCTTCAAATCCTGCCTATTGTTGTTGACATGTCAGGTCGGGTCTAGACACCAGCCAAAAATCCCACCTTGCTGGATGTGTTTCACATGGGAAGCAGCATGTATCTATCTCAAACAGAATATGTACCCCCCAAAAAAAAAATCTCCCTCACCTGCTAGAAAAGCTGGAGGTTTGGTGTAGGGTCTTTTTACAGAGGCTTAGGAGTATGAGACACAATTACTGGTATACCATTAATAGAGTCACATCGTGTTAACCAGAACCAACAGATTGTAGCCATGCGTGGGGCCCAAGCTAGATCTCTGGGTCTTATTACACATAGGCATAAATCAACCAAACTTTATAGATGTATTCTGGGCGAGAAACAAGGACGAAAACTGTGTTTAACTAGGGTTGAACCCTTTCTACAGAACACAACAACGAACAAACCTAATCTTAAGGGACACAGATAGGAAATCTCACATAATTTTCGGTGACATTTCCGAAGAAAACTGCATGACCTATTCTAGACTTGCAATTCCTTCACCAGCATGTTTGTTCACTTTAGTGCGACACTGCACCACACCCACACCCACCAACCATGAAGACGGGCAAGAGTCGGAAGAGCTACTGAACTTGGGTGAGTCGCTATCATAACTCAGGAACAGTCTGTTTACTAATCTCATAAATACTTAGACAGAAACTTGACCCAGAAATGTACACCAAGGAGGGGTGGGGGACGTCCGGATACTCATCCCCACTGTCTTGTACGGCGCTCGATGCTGTCAGGCGAGAGAGAGCCTAGGCGTCATCATGCAAAATCTTACTCATGAACCATTCTACAAGGTGGATGACGGTGGGATGGCTCCAGGTCAGAGTCGGCGGGACTTTGACCCTGAGTGTCTGCTGCAGCTGGAGGCGTAGCCTGGCCGTCATGACCGAGTCGACGCCCATGTCAGACAGGGCCTCTTTGGAGTCGACCTCGTCAGGAGACGGCATGTGGAGCACAGAAGACACACAAGTGCGAATCTTTTGATCCAAATAGATCCTAAGTGCCGCCGGTGACTGCGGTATCGCCTCCTGGCCAGCGGCGGCGTTTCCATCCTCTATGCCCGACGCTCTACCCTCGGGGCGTAGCGCAATGTCGCTGAGGATGGGCATCGGCGTGATTCCTCCTTCATGGAAGACCACAGTCCGCACCACTACACCGTGGTCGACATCGTGCTTGGACAGATGCACCCAGGCCGCAAAGGCGTCGTCGACCGTCACATCGGTCACGCCCCTGCTCTCCATCTCAGTCAACATGAGCTCCGTGTGGGTCGCCATGCCAGTATTGCGCCACGACGTCCACTGGAACGACACGGCGCAGTCTCCCTGCGCTCGCCGGTAGGTAGCCAGGGTGTCGAGGAAGGCGTTGGCGCTGGCGTACGAGCTCTGGCCGGGGAACCCGATGAACTGCCCCAAGGACGAGAAGAGGATGAAGAAGTCCACCGACTGGGGGGGGAATAGTTGGTTCAGGACCAGGCCTCCGTTGACCTTGGGTGCCATTACGTGGGCCAGGGCATCACTCGTCGTGTCCATGGCGAGCTGGTCGTCCAGCATTCCGGCTGCGTGGATGATTCCCAGGACTCGAGGCAAAGACAGACGGTCTAAGGCGCCCGACAAGTCCTGGGCGGCCGTGGGGAGGCTGATGTCAAGAGATAGGACGTGGACGGTAGCTCCCTGGGCCTCCAGGTCCAGTATCCGGGCAATAATGGGCGCCATCTCGGGGCTTGCCTGGGCCCAGTCTCTTCGAGGAGGGAGGCTTCTCCGTGAAACGATGACGAGGCGGCGGGCTCCTTTCTCCACCAGAAAGGCAGCCACCAACAGTCCCAGTGCGCCGAGGCCACCGGTGATGAGGTATGTGCCTTCAGGTCGAGGAAGTAGGCGAGAGCCCTGAGCACGGGGCAGCAGTCGATCGCGAGATAGATTCTGCATTCGGGCTGTCGTTGGTACCGCAGCACGAAGACGGATGATATCAGCCCCCTGGATGCGACGCATCGTGTCCAGGGGGATCTTCATTTCATCGCTATCAATCAGACCACGAAACTCTTCTGGGTGCTCGCTTGACAGGATTCGGCTCAATCCGATCAGAGGCGCGTGGGCAAGTGCAGTTATGTTGGCTCCTTCCCCTGTGTTGTGGGTGAGGGCAAAGACGGACACAGGCAGACAACGGCGAACAACGGTCTGGACAATCTGGAGCAGCTCCCACGCGAAGTATTTCGAGGTCTTGGGGATATCTTTAATGTCCTGGACATGGTGAGGCAGGTATACAATGGTCGTTTCTTGGGTCAGGAGTATATCGAGGCTATCTGATGCGAGATCCATGGCGGATGTAAGTATTAGAGTGCTGATGTCTTCACGCACGGTATGGGCATACTCGGCCGCCAAATCTGTATCGTCAGATATGATGATCAGCCGAGTAAAGGTCAAGGGGTGCTTGGATGGCTCTGCCGGTAGCCATGCAACTTGGTGGACTAGGCTATCCATGCTGCCACTGTTACCCGAGGGTCCTTCGAAATCTGCGAAACGGATTGTAGTTATCTTGGCCACGATGGTACCCTCAGAATCGATGACAGTGACGTGAACTGATGTTCCAGATGCTCTTTGGATATGGAGCCAGGAATCCCGGGGCGGGTCGTTGCATAGTATCTCTACCTTGTCGATGTGGGAGGGCATGCGAATTTGGAGCTCCTCCATGATTGTTGACCCGACCGTCATGGCAACGTCGAGAACTGGCGCCCAAGAGTCCCGATCCCAGGGCAGAGGTGCGCCGGCGGGGAGATGAGGTGCTGTGTCAACCCTTGCCAGCATCTCCCGATGGTTGCCATGGTGCTCGCTGACAGCCCAGGGAAAGCCCATATCGGGAGTGCCCAGTGCTGCGAAGTAGTCGACGCAGAAGGTGTCGGTGAGAACTGTGCCTATACGTTCTATGATGGCGGGGATGTCGACACGGTCTTCTGGCTCGAGAGTCTGCGTGAGATGGCGAGCTGTGGTGTGGGTGACCCAGGATGAGTCCTCGGTATTATCGACATGGCCTTCATCTCCAGCTATTTGTCGCGAGAGGAGCTTGGTTTCAGTTGGTTGGACGATGACCTGGATTGACTCAGGCCTACTACTGTGTATGGACACGGGGACGCGGAAAGTGACATTCTCCAGCACGTTGGCCCCTGTGCCCTTGAAGAGGGTGTTCAACAGACAGGCTGCGGGGACGATTGTCGTTCCCTGCAGATCGTGATTTCCCGGAAACGGCTTGTTGGTCATATCTAGCGTGGTGTTGGACACTGTCATGCCAGTTCTGGCAACGGCGAGAGGGGCCCCAAGAAGAGTGTTGCTCATCGCACTGTGCGTCGTCGATGTGGTATTAGCGGATCCAGTGTCTATCTCGTGCCAGGTATGTCGGTGAAGCCAGCTGGTGTTGGGCAAGCCCCGAGCGCGGGCACTGGGCATTACGAGTTTCCAGTCGATTGGAATTCCACGACAGTGAAGCTGGGACACAGCATGGAGAACACTCCTATCAGGGGACTCGTCTCGTATGAGGGTTGGAATCATGCAGCCGTCGTCCTCGTCGACGCCCTGGCTCACCAGGGTTTCGCTGATAGAATGGGATACTATGGGATGGGTGGAGATTTCCATGAAGACGCGGTACGAGTCTTGGACAGCCGCCTGCACCGCACAGGTGAGCTTGACTGGGCTGACCATGTTGTTGGACCAGTATACCGAGTCGCGTAGATCCTGTCCACGGGGATCATCGAGCGACGTCGAGTACAGCCTGGCCCGACTCGGTGGTGTTGGGGAGAGTTTCCCCTCCAGGGCCCTGACTAGAGGATCCTTGAGCTTCTCCAAAACAGGGCTATGGAATGCAATATCCGTCTTGACTGTGAAGACCTTGATGGAATTGGCCCTGTACTGCTCGGCGACGCGTGCCACCGCCTCGGAAGGACCCGAAACGACACAAGAGGAAGGCGAGGAGTTGATGGCTGCGACAACATCTGGCTCCCCCAACTCCAGAAGGTCTTTGATTACGTCTGCGTATGACTTGCCAACCAGGATCATTCCTCCCTGGCCCCTGACCTGGCGGTATAGCACAGAACGACGGCTAACGATGATGGCGCCCTCTTCGGGTGAAAGAGCACCAGCGATGACGCTCGCAGCAATTTCGCCCACCGAGTGTCCGATTATAGCCTCGGGGAAAACCCCATAGCTGTTCAAGACTGCGCTGATGCCAATCTGCATGATATATGTCAGGATCTGGACATGGTCCGATGACTCGAAGGCGCCGCTTAAGAGCAGCGCAACAGGCGACACTCTAATCTCGGATTCAACGACACAATCCAGCGGCTCGACGGCAGCAAGAAAATGGCTATTCTGCAACAGGTCCTTGCCCATGTCTCGCCATTGCGCCCCGTGCCCAGAGAAAACCCACACGATACCCCGGTTGGTCTCAGGTCCCAGCACTCGACTCTGAGTCCATACGGCTGGCGGTCGAATCTCAGCTTTCCCCTTGGCCACCTCTTTGAGAGCATCGATTGCTTCTTGGTAGCTTTCAACGACGAGGGCGCCACGGAAACTATGATGTTGTCGCCCGAGGGCAAGGGTTGAAGCGATGCTTCCCAGGCCTTCCTTGGGGACTTTGGCCTCCATCCAACCATGCAATATCTGTATCTGGGTGGGTAGACGTGCCGCCTGCGGTGCGGACAGAAGTAGGGCATACGGTCCGGGGTGTTCAACATCCATCTGGGCCGTTGGCTGTGGATATTCCTCAAGGATAGCATGTGAGACGGCGCCCCCGTACCCATAAGAGCAGACAGCAGCACGTCGGACTTTGTCAGGGCCTCGAGCTGCCCATTCGGTGGTCTCCTGGACGACTTTCAGACCACAAGTGTCCCAGTCAATGCTCTTAGTGAGCTTGTTGAGATTAGCCTGTCCTGGGAGCACCCCCTTCCTCAGGGCCAACACAGCCTTGATCACACCCATGATGCCAGCGCCAGCCTCGAGGTGGCCAATGTTGGGCTTGACGGATCCGATATAGCAAGGGTCCTCCGCACGGCGGCCTGCCTCGGCACCGTAGACGCGGCTGAGCGCCGTGAGCTCGGTCGGATCCCCCAACGGCGTCGCTGTTGCATGCGCCTCGACGTATCCCACACTCAGGGGGTCGACTCCCGCCACTTGGAGGGCCTTGCGGCCGGCGAGGGTCTGGGCGTCCGCACTGGGGGCCATGATGCCTCTGGTCTTCCCATTGTGGGCCGCCGCCGTGCCCCTGATGACTGAGAGGATCTCGTCCCCGTCGCGGATGGCCTGCGCAGTGCTCTTCAATATCACACAGCCAGCACCCTCGCCACGACCATAGCCCTGCGCCGCGTCGTCAAAGGAGAAGCACCGCCCGTCGGGAGACAGCGCCCCAGCCTGGCTCAGGGAACTGAAGTTCCCAGGTCCGCCGAGGGCATTCACGCCCCCGACAATGGCCAGCCTCGACTCGCCCCCGCGGATCGCCTGGATGCCGTGATGCATCGCAATGAGGGACGACGCGCAGGCGCCATCGACAGCAGCGCTGGGGCCCATGAGGTCCAGGTGGTACGAGATGCGGTTCGGCACGCCACAGTGATCCGTCCCAACGCCCATCCAGGCCTCGATCCCCGGGAGGTCCTCCCAGAGCAGCTTCCCGTAGTCGGCGCCGCAGACGCCCCAGAAGACGGCCGTGTCGCTCCCGGCGAGGTCCCCAGGGGCGATCCCCGCGTTCTCCAGGGCCTCCCAGGCGATCTCGAGGGAGATGCGCTGCTGCGGGTCCATCTGCTCGGCCTCCATCTGCGTGATGCCCAGGAACTGCGCGTCAAAGGCCGCGAGGTCGTCCAGGTAGTACCCGGCAGAGGGGATTGTGTCCAGGACTGTGGTATTGTGGCAGTACTTGCGGCGGTACGGCTCCCACCGGCCGTCGGGCAGTGGTCCAGAGGCGTCCTTCTTGTCCAGGAGGTACTCCCAGAGTTGGTTGGGACTATGGTTCCCCCCTGCCACGCGGCATGACATGCCTATGATGGCTATATCTCCGGTAGGTGGCTGTGACTGCTAGACCAGCTACGTCAGGATCCAGTCTCCCTGAGAGTGTATTGTTTTGACTTACAGATCCAGGAGTGTTTACAGGACTTTCCGCCACGGGTGGCGGCCTACGTGACTGTGCCATGGCATACGTAAGCACTCAAGTAAGTCGACAAGGTCTTGTTGTTAGATAAGGACAATGTATGATAAGTCGTAAACAAAGCTTAGTGACTATGGGGGGCAAGATATTGAAGGAAAGATGAGGAAGGGAAAATAGCCCAACAAATCTTAGTCTCGCCTCTGCTGTGTAGGCTGTCTCCAGTCTCCTACTTATACTACCAGTGTTACTTTCCCATATCAAGTGGAAGCATGATGATGTATGTATGTACTGATATACTACTAGGCACGTTGCGCCGGCAACTCTATATGACGCTGTAGACAGACACTACATTAATAAGATTTGATCATTGGGCTAGTTGTCCCATAGTCATCATAGCAGGATTTGACTACAGCTTTGTATGTGATATATTGAACGAAGTGTGTCTTTCCGGCTACAACCTTTGCAAGCAGTGAGGATTCTCGGGCGTCAATGATGGCTACTAGCAGTTATTATGTCCGATAGTATGTTGTTAACCGGGCCTCTCAAGTAAATATTCGATCATAATACACATTATCCATGTCCTAAACTCGGCAATAACCTGTTCATACGCCTGCCGACTAGTAAAATTATCTATTAGACAGAAGAACATCTACTCAGGGTCGCAAAGAGAATTATTCCAGGAGAATAGCCATTTCAAAATCATTGAAAAACACCATCCTATCTCGCGAGTCGTGATAGTACTAGTAGTATCTGAGACATCGATGTGTCTTTCTCTATACCAGACCTCTTTAGCCCTTTATCGGCTATTCTCGGGATGGACAGACATACCCTATACACCATAGAACATACAACCCCCTTGCCGAAAGCCCGCTCTCAATGCTACTCAGTTGTGCTAGAGTATGTATAGCATGTCAAAAAAGTCAGCAAGCTTAGTCGACAAGACTGCCTCTCCCAAGGCGCTACGACTCACACCATCCCAGGGACTCAGGACCAAGAAACTCCCCTGGACGAATGCCCAGGGCACCAGACCCATCGAGGCTCGAGTCAATGACGCCGGGTCTACACATCCTATCCTCGGCTAGTCGAAGGGAGGCTTGGAGCAGCGCTAGGGAATAGATCGTTACAATGGAGTTACAAAGGCGACTAGTCCGCCCAACTCGCAAACACGGTTTGTGTTAGCAAGACGCAGATGTGACAGTGACAATCCACTTACTATATTACGCAATAATATGAAATACGACATGGACTGGTACCTCAAGCACCTTGAGTATGAACTATTTTGAAACCGGATAGGTAATATGCAGCTTCAGCACAGATAACAAAGGAACAGGGTAGCATTTGCGATAGTATATATTTCTCAGTTCGTAGGGGTCATTGAATAGAACGTCCGAGTCAATTCTGAGTTATGATGCATAAGGATGCCACGTAGATTTATAATGCTTCTACAAAGTACTGGCACGACCTTCTCCCACATCTTCAACTACATGCATGGGGTGCCCTAGCCCATCCACCAGCGGCGACAATCACTGCGCTGGTCTCGGCTCGTTCCAGGCCACCAGGACATCGCGGCCGGGCTCAAGGCCTAGGCCCCTGGACAGGTGCTTCCACTTTGCTGGATGATACACACGAGTGGTAGCGGTAAGTACCCCCCCCCCCCTTCCCGCAGTTCATGACCATCAACTCCGCGGCACTAGGGAGAATGGGAAATGTTCATGACTCACCACAGCTTCAACTTCAGCTATGGACCCCCTTCCCGCGGAAACATGAGAGCACCCACCGTGCAGGTACAGTCCACCGCCGTAATGATAGTTAGCGTGGGGGCTACGGAGTAGACAGGGTTCTATAAGCCGACAACAGACGCCGCAAGTATGCCATTAATCAAGCAAATATGCCCATCTACAAGGGCTCAGCAAAGACACAGCTGAATAAGGTGCCGCCTGCAGCCACAATACAGGGGTGAATCGTGGATCTGTGAAGAGGCTGCGAGGCGCGTCTGTCTCGCCTTATGCAACGCCTCACGTTGAGGGTACGTACATCCAAAAAGGGGGTCGAGTCTACGCCGGCATTTCCATTACAGGGACATGCCTTTCCTGCACCGCCTCGGCTGTCTTATTCCCAACCGGCCTTCCTCTAGTATGACTACCCCCGGGCTTTGATGCGGTGTCCTGACTCGTCGTGAACCCTGGGAGCTGGACCGGGCCAAACACTGCTACTTGCGCCTCCCCCCCCTTCTTCATCAGCTGCTGCCAGGGCTTGGCCCATCTTTCCGGCATTTGAGCCATCCGCGTCGTCCCGCCCGCGCACACCGACTTTTCCGGCCCTCCAGCACTGTCACGATGCCGTCCACAAGATGAGACCGGGGTGGCGTTCAGGGTGCTCACGTGCCAGGGTCGGTGGACCACAGTGCCGGGATGGGACTGCCTGCCAGCCGCGGGGGAGAAAAAGGGGGGGGAGTGCGCTCGTAGGGATAAGGGGCACTTGTTGCGGCTGGTGTGGGCGACCTGGGGTAGCGTCTGGTGCGAGTACAAGTACACCAGGGGAGTGTACCTCAGAACGTGGCAGCGGGTGCGGGAAGGTAGGGCAGGAGGCACAGCGCCTGGAACTTGCAGCGGGTTTCGTTAAAAAATACTCGTGATATCGATGCACGAGTGCCAGGGGGCGTGTGTTGTGGCTCACGGGAGGCTGTATGGGGGTTGGTCTCGGGGGGGCCGGGGGGGGATGAGGTATGGGGATTTGTACTCGGTGAATGTCACCGGCGAGGAGTGAGTTGTTCAGAGGGCGAGGCCTGCTTCAGGCTGGCGGATACGATACTACGAGTACCCATCGCGGGCGAGCATCGTCTCTGGGAGATGGTGAAAACTGGAATGTCACTGGTTTTAGACAGGCGCTGGGCAACCGAAAGCGAAGATACTACCTAGTACTCGGAACCCTTTAGCGACCCCGTATACGTGCGTACGCTAGTCAATATTCCCCAGGAAAGGGCCAGTAGGCATGATACAATCTAGAAGAATGTGGAGAACGCAGAGCGATGGGAGTATTGCAGATATTTAGGCGGTCCTTTGCACGATGCTCATACATGGGGGGCTTCCTGACGAATGACGAGACGATATATACTAGTAGGACAGGGTACATACCATGTACTTGTACTACTAACATGGTAGCAGCAAAGCTACTAGGTAGGGTTGGAGGCCTGCTAGTAGTAGAGTACTACTACGAGTAGTAAGTGTCTGAGACACGATATGGTTGGGAGCTGAGCTGATACTACTAATAGGTATCATGTACTATATGTGGATCGGGCAGTCCGGCAGGCAAGAGGACCGAGAACTACCTAATACGAGGCTACTGCTACAAATCATAGGACTGCCGGTTAAAACTGGCCCCATATCTAAGACATGGTCGTTTTAGCAGGAATCAATCTGCCTAGTAAGAGTAGGACCAGGTGGGCGAGGGCTCCATGGGAGCGGCTCTTTGCCGAGTCGATTGCGTAGCAATTGAAGCGAGGACGGGTGGACGGGTCACTATAGTACATATTCCTCACGGGCTCACGGGGGGAGTGTTCCTGGCTGTTCGTTGACGTTTCCAAGTTTCGATGTTGTCTACATGCACTCTCTATGCGCAATGGGTGATGGTGCGCATCGGGGCCTTGAGACGCGGGCGTTGTACCATGTGGCTACCACGTACTGCTCTGCGCCAGATTCTGTGAGTCTGTGAGTCTTTGAATCTTTGAGTCTGCGAGTCTGCGAGTCTGCGAGTCTCTGGGGCAGCCTCTGCGAGACTCGAGGCTTGAGTCGGCCGAGACGGGTGAACCACTGCAGCCCGTCAGCCAAAGCACATGATACCCACACGGAGAGTCCCGAGCGGTGAGACGAAAGGGAATAGCAGATCTGGGACAGGAACAATGGTAGGGAGCACACAAAGCGTCGCCATACGGGTGGATCGGTCCATGATTCGACGCGCCATATCCATCAATGACCCCGACATCAACGAAGATCATGCCTTCTAATCTCAGCCACCCAGACGGGAGTTACATGTACACGTAGCCAATGACGATGGCATAGGAAGCTGAGACAAAAAGAAATTATCCGAGGAGGAGGGCCAGATCCCCTACATATGCCGCTGCATGCCGTAGGGAGCATCTATCTGCTCATGCGTACGGAGCCCAGATGCGTGACTGACGGCATGGAATGCTGATGACGACGATGGCCTCTGACACGCCCCAGTCCCACGCCGAGCTCCATGAACGCTATGGCAAACCCACCTCGCTCGACCATGTCATCCGGCTGCGAGCCCAGGACGCAGCCCAGGGCCCGCTCCTGGCCTACGCGCACAACCCGCAGGCCCCTGGGGACTACGAGGTGCTGACGGCCCAGCAGCTGGACCGGCTCATCGACGCGGCCTGCTGGGCGCTAGTGGGCGACGGCATCCGGCCCAACCAGCGCGGCATCGTGGCCCTGTACGGCGAGTCCGGGCTCTCGTACGCCGTCAACCTGCTGGCCCTGATGCGCCTGGGCTGCCAGGTCATGACCGTGTCGACGCGCCTGGGCGCGCGAGCCTGCCAGTCGCTGCTGGAGCGCGCCGGCTGCCGGAGCATCATGTACGGGACCGTCCCCAGGGTGAGGGCGGCCGTTGCCGAGCTCTCCTCGCGCCGCCAGGGCCTCACGCTGCGGCCGATGCGGTCGTGGGCGGACCTGGGCAGGCCAGGCTCCCCCGTTGCGCCGTTCGAGAGACCCCCTGACGACGTCGATGCCGACGTCGATGATGACGCCGACGGAGATGCCGACGGGGATGCCGGCGGCGGCGCCGAGGCTGGTGCCGCTGCCACCGGCCGCGCAGCCATCATCATGCACTCGTCGGGGTCGACGGGCCACCCCAAGCTGCTCCTCAAGAGCCACCGCAGCCTGATGGAGGACCTCCTGGTGGGCAAGAACTGCCGGTGCCTCAACCCGCACCCGTGGTTCCACGTGTTCGGGCTTGTCTCAGCCATGCAGGCCATGTACAGGGCCGAGACAACGTACCTGTGGAACGGGCTGGCGCCCCTGACGACGAACAACCTCGTGGCCGCCGCCGCCGCCTTCGAGCCCGCGATCCTGCTGGCGGTGCCCTACGTGCTGCAGCTGCTGGCCGACACGCCCCAGGGGCTGGACGTGCTGCGCCGCTGCCGCCACGTCGTGTCCGGCGGCGCCAGGGCTCCGGACGAGCTGGGCGACAGGCTGGTGCGCGAGGGCGTGCGCGTCGCCGTCACGTACGGCCTCACCGAGTGCGGCAACGTCGGCGACTCCATGGGCCGGCCGGCGGGCGACGGCTCGTGGAACTACATGCGCATCCACGCCCAGCTGAGGCCGCACGTCGTCTTCCAGCGCGTCCAGGGCGGCGGCGGCGGCACCTACGAGGCCGTCTACCTCCCCTCGTACCCGGGCCTCATCGCCGCCAACTCGGACGACCCGCAGCCCGGCTGCTACCGCTCGGGCGACATCTTCGAGCCCCATGCCTCCATCCCCGACGCCTGGAAGTACGTCGCCCGCGCCGACGACTGCGTCACCCTGGCCAACGGCGAGAAGATCAACCCCGTCGCCATGGAGGGCACCATGCGCCAGCACCCGCTGGTCCGCGACGCCCTGCTGTTCGGCATCGACCGGCCGCTGCCGGGCTTCCTCGTCTTCCAGGAGGGCGGGCCCGGCGTCGAGGCCATGTCTGACGCCGAGTACATGGACGCCATCGCCCCCGCGCTGCGCGAGGCCAACGCGCTGGCCGACGAGTTCGCCCGTGTCGCCCCCGACATGGTCGTCCTGGTCCCGCCGGGCACCGAGTATCCCGTCACGGACAAGGGGAACGTCATCCGCGCCGCTGCCTACCGCCTGTTCGAGGGGCCCATCCAGGCTGCCTACTCCGAGTTCGGGGCAGGGAGTGGACAGGGCGGCGGGGGGGATGCGGACGAGTCCGGCAGCGCTCGGGGCGAGAGGCTGCAGCTCGACGTGCCTGACATGGAGCGCTACCTCCTGGATCGGTTTCGGGATCTGGCCTGCGTGGACCTCGCAGACGCCGAGGCCGACTTCTTCTCGGCGGGCGTCGACAGCCTGGGGGCCATCCAGATCAGGAGAGCACTCCAGAGAGATCTTGACCTGGGCGGCGTCAGTCTTCCTCCGAACATTGTATACGATGCCCGGAATGTCTCGAGGCTCGCGAGATGGCTGCATGGGCTGAGAAGGGGCGAGGATGCTCCTGTTGGTACCTCGGACGAGGAGGATGTCTTCAAGGCCATGGAGGATCTCGTGGACAAGTACGGCCGCTTCGAGCCGTTCAGACCTAGGAAGCAATGGGCACAGCCGCCGCGCGATGCGGTTCTCCTCACGGGAGCCACAGGGGCGCTGGGCACTCACATTCTCCACCATCTCATCCGGAAGCCCAGCGTCGGCCACATCTACTGCATCGTCAGGGGCAGCTCGCCAGACACGGTCCGCCAGCGAGTCCTCGACTCTCTGGACAAGCGCGCCACCGACACGGCAAAGATGAGCCTGCAGATGCTGGGGAGGTTCTCCGTCATCCACTCGCCCAGCCTCGACGCCCAGCACCTCGGCCTCCCGCCCGACATATACAACCACCTCAGGGACCAGGTCACCCTCGTCATCCACGGCGCCTGGCCCGTCAACTTCCGCATCCCGCTGGCCACCTTCGAGCCGCACTTCGCCGCGCTGCACAACCTCCTCCGGCTGGCCCTCTCTGTCGCCCGCCCGTCGCCCGCCCGCTTCGTCTTCCCCAGCAGCGTCTCGACTGGGCTGGGCACCCCCCCGCAGGCAGACGGATCCCCCGCCGTGGTCGCCGAGGCGCCCATCCCGCACCTGTCGCACGCCCTGACGATGGGCTACGGGCGGTCCAAGCTCGTCGGCGAGAGGATATGCGAGCGGGCGGCGGCGGCGGCGGCGGCCGGTGGCAGAAGCAGCGACAGGGCGTGCATAGCAGTGCTGCGCATCGGGCAGATCGCGGGCGACACGGCCAGGGGCCTCTGGAACCCCAAGGAGGCGATCCCGCTGATGGTGCACAGCGCCACCGTCATCGGCTGCCTCCCGCTGCTGCCCAAGGAGCACTGCGAGTGGGTGCCCGTCGACACCATGGCAGAGGCGTGCCTGCAGGCGAGCGACGCCGTCCAGCGCCAGCCGCGGCTGGGCGCCAGCAAGTGGTCGGCCTCGTACTACAACCTGGTGGCCCCCCACACGTACTGGTGGGACGACGACATCCTCCCCGCGCTGCGCGACGCTGGCCTCTCCTTCGAGACCGTGTCCTTCCCGGCGTGGCTGTCCATGATGCAGGCCTACGAGGGAGACCCCAACAGGCTGCCCGGGCTCAAGCTGCTCGACCACTACGTGAGCCTGTACGACGAGTCCGTCCCCGCGGCCGCCATCTTTGACGTGTCCAGGAGCTGTCGCGATGTGCCCGCGCTGAGGGAGTGTCCCAGGGTTGTCGAGCGTGGGCTGGTGGGGCTGTTCCTCAGGGGGTGGATCGACGCATACAAGTGACACGACATTTCCACATCTACCCATCCGTAAGCAGTGCTTTATATTCCATAGCTACCTACGCAGTATACAATATCATTATCCAAGTCCCCTCTGCCCCATCCGCGGCTGCCGCGGCGTCCACGGCTGCCCAGTCGTCCACAGGCCCCGGTGTCTGAGGCTCCCGACGACGGACAGGAGCACGAGCACGGTGAAGAGGAGGCAGGTGTTGAACACCAGGCTGAGCCCAAAGTTGGTCTCCATCTCGGTGAGCCTCCAGACCTGGCCGTACGTGATGGCGGTGAACCGCGTCAGGATCCACAGGGCGCGCACGAGGTTGAGGATGGGCGCCACGAGGTAGATGGTCACGCCCTGGGAAGACAGCGTTGGTCAGACATGAAACGCGGTACGTGACGAGTAGTACAAATAAAAAAAATGACGGGGCTTGCCTGGCTGGCTGGCTGGATGCCCTGGTACTTGTGCTTGACCATGGCGGCCTGGACGACGAGGGCCACCATGATGCCGCAGTGCAACGCCATCCACGCGAGGCGTACGTTGGCAATCCTTGCCATCTTTCTTCCAACACCATCCATCGCATCGTCGTAGAAGGAGAGGTTATAGTCCGGGCTGAGGAAGTCAAAGTACTCCTTGTACACGGCGCCATCCCAGCCCATATCGACAACAGCCAGTATGGCAAGGGGCACGATGCTGGCAATGGCAAGACAACGAACCGTGATCTGCTTCTGCGTCCGCTGCCTCGTCAGCGCATAGAGGAAGCCGTTGCCCAGCTCGGCAAACGTCACGACCAGGGCGCACTGCGCGAGCGTCTCGAGGAACCAGCCAGCGGACCCGAGGCCGTATTCCGCGCGGTGCAGGCGGTTCTCCCCCCAGCCGTATCTATAGTCGTCATCCAGAACCCAGGGCACGAAGACCCTGGCTATCCAGACCAGGTAGCTGGCGAATGACAGGCCTTGCGAGCTAGAGGAGCGGGTCAGCAGAGGCAACGCGCGTGGCCGCATGTACGTTTTGCTCACAGGAACGCAAGCCCAAGTGCGACCTTGAGCCAGGTAAAGGCGCCGCGCGCGGGGTCTTCGTGCTCGCGGACACGGACAAAGGTCAGGATGGCCAAGATGGCGATGGCGATCGTGAGGGAGCCCAGGACGCCGGCTTGGGCGACGTGTAGGATATACTCCTCGCGGTCCATGGCAAATGGGATGTTCTTTGAGCGAGAGGCCTGAATGATGCTAACGACAACTAAACAAGATGGACCACAGTGAATACAAGCAAACGGTGGCCGTTTTAACCTTGTGGGGGTCGCCATTTGTATACTATAAGCTTATATGCCTTTCATTGCGCTTGGCGCCCAAGTAAATCAATCCTTGTCAACGTCCATCACCACACAATGGGGTGATCCGCCTTCCTGGGGCATCATCGGTGGAAATATTCGTCCATGCCAAAACCTCTGCCAATCATAGCCATGTTTGATACTCAAGGAGGTGTAAGAAATTCATCGCTGAGCCAGAGAGAATGATGCTGGCTTAACCGCCAAGACTGGCCGAGTGGTCACTACCCTGGCCACTTCACCACGTCCACTTTCAGCCGCAGATGGCGTTGACACTGCCGTCTTTTATGGTCTAATTAAAGTGCTGTAGGGCTGAATGCGGGGGACTGGCGTGTCGCCTCTGGCTTGGCATTTTGCCTTATACAGAGGGCCTGGAGACTTAATATAAAACCATGAATCGACTGCCTGAAGGTAGTAGTCCACATCCCGTAGCACCGGCGGCGGCTGGATGCTCAGGCAAGGCCACTAGAGATCGAGTAACATGTGTCAAGCACAGAGTCACACACAGTGCCTGTGAGCCAAGAGGACTGAGGTCCGCCATTTGTTGACGATGGAAGACTGTGGTCATGGATGAATGTAACCAAGTCATTGGGCTTCTTTGTCATGGGCCAGCATAAACCCTCGACAAATAACAAAGCCACTATATATTCCCTACCAAAGGAACCCCTGTAGGCCAAGCTATTCCAGTACATAGTCATTAATGAAGCGGGATAGTCGTTCGCGACCCCAGCTCCCCCCACTGTAGTAGACGACGGTAAATTCGGTGGAAGCCCCCGAAGGCACCATCTCAAGCTGGTAACGCAGCTTCTTGAGGTTCCTGCCGTTTTGTGCGGTGAAGCTCACGAGGGAAGACAGATCAATATCCCTCAGGCTACAATTGATATCGCAGAGCACCGTGACATTGTCCTGGCGCCGTGATGGCGCAGTTTGGTCCTCGCATTTGAAGAGGCGCACGATGAGATCTCTATTTAGATCGTCGTCCGATGCAAACGCCTTGTAGGCGGAAGTGGATTCGCCCCTTTTTTATATAAGGCTTCCGGGACCGGTCGTCGAGGTCCGAGTCCTTGAAGGCCTCAGCAGGTATTGCAACAATAGGTTCCTTCTGCGAGTCTCCTGCATCCTTGAACTGTGGCTTGATGGCGCGTTCCCACTCGTCCTTCATAATGTCCTTGATGCCAGTGGTGCTGAGATTGTTCCACCGGTGGCCCAGTCGAGACTTGCACATTGCCTCAAAGGCCTGTCGATGAAGATTCCACCACAAAGCCCGCCTTTTCCCCTCACTTTATTAGTAGTCTGCTGTTTATTTCGTGAATAATGGGAGACAAATACGTGTTCCAGGGATGGTCTCGCGTAGTTCGATGGGATCCAGGTCCCCGATAGTATAATTGATGAGATCCTGCATGATTTCAAGTCAGTCCCAATACGGGTATATCAATGAAACAGGATTCATACTCACCACAGTACCACCTCCAGCATCACAGAGCACATACACGCCGCCAGTCTGGAGATCCTTCCCACGCTGGCACAGGGTCGACAGAGCAGCGGCCTCAGGCTCAGGCGCAAAGGCCAGTGTCGTGGGTCCGGCAAAGCGCATACCGAGAACGCAAGCCTCGGTAGCAGCCTCTCTCATGCTGCTGCGAGCGTAATCCTTCCAGATGGCCGGCACCGTGATGACGACATGGAACGGAAGCGCTTCGATGACGGATTTGCTGCGGGCCTGGCAGATGGTGTCGAGGACATGCTTCCATAGGCCTCGCAGGTAGTCGGCTACGAGGTCCGTAGGTGTCAATTTTGTTGCGCGCATCAGCCTTCGTGCTTGCGAGAGGAACTGGGACTGGGAAATGTCTTCTTCCAAGTCTTCGTCCTTCGACAGCAGCAGCTTGAACCACCGTATGGGGTCAACGCTGCGTGGGACCGAATATCCCCACGAGACTCGCCATTTCTCGTTATAGTGCAGCTCCGAGGGTGCCTTTTCTTCTTCAAAGCCGCAGTCTGGCCAGCTGGTTACGAGGTTGATCTCTTCATTCTCAAAGTCGGTAATGGTAGCCTACGACGCCCCCGAGTAACTACATGTCTAATTAGATATGAATAGGCTCGAAGCTACAATGTGTACGTACGTTGTTCCAAAATCGATCCTAATCACTAGAAAATCGTCGAGGTTTGTCTTTACCTTCCTCAGCCTGCCCACCAGCGACTTGACACTACAGTGCTGATTGGCATTGCCAACAGATGCCCCTCTGTCATGATATGACTTTCTCCACAGGGACATGGCCGATGAAAGGCGCTGTTAGTGAATGTGTGAGTGCTACAGGAGTTGTGCTCAAGTCAGAAAGAAGTATCTTGGAGAATGAGGATAACTTGGAGGCATATGACACCGAGCTAGCCGACAATGAGGCTATCATTGATCCGTCTCTGCCACCTTAAAAGACCGAGGGAGAAGTCCTTCCGCCTCCATTTCAGAGTATGGTCGGTAACATCACCAACACTCCGTCTACTCAGGAACGGGAACCAGCTGGCACGCCCCCGCCTCAGAGAGATAACATGAATAATCATTCACCCATGATTTGGAGACCAAGCAGTAGGACACCAATTAGAAGGGGCTATATACTTCAAGAGCTGATTGCTGACCAGTTTAAAAGCATTCACGGAGGAAAGTGACCATGTTCTCCCGGGTATCATCGGAGTGAGACCACCTCCCATTCCGCTGATGCAGCATACTTGGTTTTCCTGCCTCGACACAAGACTAGAGATTCCAGACGCTCAGCTAGAGCATGGGGCAAGGCTACAATCTGAACCGAATGCCAGGCTTGACGAGAAACTACGGATGGCCGAGGAAGAGCTGAGGGCCGAGGAGAAGGCACACGCCCAGACCCGGCGTCATCTCGTCAACAGACTGAAGACGACAGACGACGAACTAGCTAGGATACAGCACGCCCACGCCCAGACCCAGGTCCAGCTCCAGGAGAAACACGCCGAGTCGGAGGAGGGACGTGAGCGCTGGCTGCAAGCTGCCAGAGAACTCGACCGGTTCCTCCGCCAGGGCCGGGGGTTCAACCAGCTGACCGACGACGAGATCATCAGCAAGGCCGTGCAGATGCGCTACAACATACGCAACTTCTCCATCAAGCACTTTGAAGAAGGCGTGAAGAGCGGGCTGCAGATCAACCCGTGGCACCTGGTCGCGTTCACCCGGTACCTCAAGTTGCCGCCGAGCACCAGCGAGAGGTACCTGCTGTCTTCGTCGACGAGGCCGGCCCTGGTACGCGCCTTTCTGTGGGCGGTCCTGGCGAGATGTGTTTGTGGCCGGTTCCACTGGGTGCCAAAAGGGGCGCAGGATGCCGCCTTTACCATCTGTAGAACTCTGGGTACGTGACAAGTCGCTACGGGGGATATCGAATCACGTCGGTAGATCTACTGACCCATCTTGCAACCATCAGAATCCCCCGTCGACGCATCCGAAGACGACGCCGAGGCCCAACGCCGGTTCCACATTTGGCGAGCCAACACGAGCAACTTGCTCCTCCAGGCCAGGGGATGCTCGCAGAACAGCAGCGGCGATGACGACAAGGACCTGCTGGACTACTTCCACGACCAGGAAAACAGCCTCCGCAAGGTCCTGCGGCCCTTCTTGCCATCCAGGGACGAGGCCATCGCGGCGGGACTCGCTGGGCTCGTCGAGCAGAGCGTGGAGCTGGACGTGGAGATGAGCAAGCAGATTAGGCACTTCGAGCTGGAGTCTGCGCAGGAGAGGCTGCCCTGCGCGTACGACCCGGAGACGATGGGGCTCGAGCCCGAGCGGAGACAAATGGTCGACCACAGGGACCAGGTGGCCAGCCTCGTCGCCTCGCCGGGGCTGGTGAAGCGCGGGAAGTCTTCGGGCGATGGCGTTGGCCTCGCCACCAGGTTGCTGGCCGTGGGGGTGGTGTGCGAGCAGCGGGATAGGGGTCCGTTTTTCAATCGATTCAGGGAGGCAGCAAGCATCAACCGGAGACGTTGAAGGTGTCAAGAATTCCTTGTCAGCGTTGGATATTATGGGTATAGGGGGTTTAATGGCAGCCGTCGCAGCTGCCAGCCGGGTCAGAGCACAGAATACTGAGTACGAGTACGAGTACAAGTACGGAGTACGAGCATCAATAAGATACATTACAAAGTGCCTTGGTTTTTCCCTTTTGTCGTTGCCAATGGGAACAATATGGAGCCCGAGATGAGCGCAATGGATGAGATTGGCGTCGAGGACGCTGCCAATTGATAGCTGAACACATCCAAAGACGATTCAGCTCGTAAAGACAGCATGCTTTAACAATACCACAAGACCATGGGTTGCGCAGCTGGCGGGCGCAGGATTAATAAATCGCTGCGGCAAAGAGACGCGTCCTTGTTGGCCATACCAAGGTCCGAACATGGATCCGCGGGTGACGGAAGCCGGCTTCCTTGCAGAAACTGCAGAATTGCCGCTTCCATAAGCACGTACCTACATGGTACATACGAGTACTAGTAAGCAGGGCCATGCTGTGAAAGCTCGAGTGTTGGATGAAGCTGACTGTTGCCATCCTGAGTTCCCGAACCCTATGGATGATGGGATGCCATGGGTGACTTGAAACCTGTGCTCGAACATGCCAGGCCCGCTATGCTGGAAACATTCCCTTTAAGGCAGCTGAAGGTTGCGAAAAGGGTCCTGCTTCAGGTCAGGTGCATCCGGCTCATGCCTGCTGGCGTCGAGGTCCAGTCGTGGAAAATGGCTGTTGGTAAGATTTTGAGTTGTACTCGTACTATACCCCTGGGTTCTCGGGGAGCCGGGGCTGCCATGATTAGGGGATCTAGCGTGCCGCCACAACAGACAGGCTGAGAGTCTTGGCGCGAGAAGAGTTCATGGGTATGGCCTTGTCGGGGACATGAGGGACCGAATGAGTACAGATGTCTGTACGGAGTACAGATTACCTGTGCTTCCCATTTGAATCGCCTTGGTGGCGTGGCGCCGGGCGGGATGTCATGTTTCCGTTAGTGGTCGACGAGGGCCAAGAGGAATTGAATGAAGAAGAGCGGCGGCTGGTAATATATAGTCTTCCCCATTCCAACAGGTTAATTTAGCTCTGGTTAAACAGCCAAGGGTGGACGAGTCCAGAAATTGTAGTCGGAGGCAGAGGCTCCGGTCTGAGACAGAGCATGTTTTGGCGCAGCCCATCACATCTCCTCCTCCATGGCTCCCATGTCTTGATGAATTTGCAATGCGACCCTGGTGCAGTAGCGCCGGGTAAACCTGTACTAAAGAGACCAAGAACCCCCAAACCAGCCCAGGGAGCTGGTCAGCTCTGGGAGTGTCCTCGCGCTAATGAGCTTCGTTTCCTATTCCATCCGCCCTTGCTGGCCCCCGTCCTCCGTCCTCCGGCCTCCGCCCAACCACCATGCCCAAAGGGCCAAAACCATCTCGATGGCCTCCAAGCCTCGCAAGTTCCTCCGCCTCACAGCCTGCCGCATGGGAAGCCCAGCCCCTGCCTCTACCCCGCCCTGCTGCCCTGAGAATCCGGGGAAGTTGAAGTTGAAGTTTTCATCATGTTCTTAAGCCCCCCCCGATCCCACCCAGGCCCACCTTTCAGAGCTCCCGTCAAACTGGCTTACACGACTTGTCTGTCGCCGTCTGTCAGTCAACCTCAATTATATCATGGTATCAACACCGTTATGGTATATCCGTATACATAGTATCCTCGCCGGCCCGTCCGTTTCCCTCCGATGGATCCGCGCACCCTGACGAAATACGCCGAGCCCGACGCCTCCGCCCATGCGCCAAACTTTGGCCCGCGCCTCAACCAGGCAATATGGTGCCTGACCGCCTTCCCAGCAGTGTTCCTCGCGCTGCGGCTGTGGTGCAAAATATGGAGGCGTCGGGCGCTGTGGTGGGATGACTACGTCCTCATCCTGAGCTGGGTATGGTGAAACATGGTCGTGCCAAGCACTTGGTTCATGTCCATGCAACGAGTACTGATCAAGGGCTGTGGTCTAGGTTGCTTTGCTATCATCGACAACCATCCTCTCCGTCGGCGTCAAGTACGGAATCGGCCTGCAATACGACGACATGGAAGACCGTTACGTCCCCATCACGTCCCAGCTCTCCTATGCTGCGGGCTTCTCGGCCATCCTGGCAGCGGCCTGGAGCAAGACGTCGTTCGCCCTCAGCCTCCTGCGCATCACCAACGGCCACACCAAGTGGTTCGTGTGGTTCATCATCGTCAGCGTCAACATTGTCCTCGGGGTCTCGGCTACCATCCTGTGGATCTCCTGCTGGCCAGTCGCCAAGTTGTGGTACTCGGACATGGAGGGCCGGTGCTGGCCAAATACCGTGGTCGAGAAATACCAGACCTTTGCTTCCTGTAAGATGATGTAGTGTGTGCATGGTTGTTAAGGGGACCAGTCATATTGACGCCGTCAACAGCATATTCAGGGACCATGGATATCATCCTCGCCTTGCTCCCGTGGAAGATTGTGTGGGCTGCTGCAATCTTCAAGACGGAGAAACTCGGCGCCCTCCTGGCCATGAGCCTGGGCATATTGTAGGTACAATGGCATGCGTCAACTCAATATATATGCTAACCTCTCTGGAACACACACAGCTCTGGAATCATTACCTTTATGAAGATTCTGGTCCTCCCCGAAATGTCTGATGCTGCGTGTAAGTGGATGTCCCCACCATGGGCTCTGGACCTTTGAAGTCCTGCAGCTTGCCAGACCACCACTAACAGCGTGGATGAAACAGCCACCACAGTGAATCTGAAGATCTTTGGCACGGCAGAGCCCGCTGCCGCCATCATCGCCGCCTCGATCCCCGTCCTCCGGGCCCTCATCCGGCGACACCCTCGATCTCAGCCCGCGCACACGCAGTTTGTCCGACTGTCGGAGCTCCCCGGCGGTGCCTCCTCGCCCGTCGTCCCCCGACCAAGCAGGAGTACAAGACAGACAACAACAAACACATCCGACTCCAAGGGGCCGGAGAGAACCTACAGCACCGAATCGAGCCGGTGTGTTTGCGGCGCGTCCGATTGGGCCAACACGAGCCATGTCTGCGCCGCGTGACGGGAATTACATGTTATACGGATAGGGTTAGGGGCTTGGACGGCGCAATGTGCTTGCTATTAAATAAATTATCGATCGGTCATGAGCTTATAGAAGATCGACGGTCATGGATTTCAAGTGGGTTTTTTTCCCTTGCGCCCTAAGCTTCCATACCACGTGAGAGACTAGGATGCGCCGCGGCATGTTCGTGCTGTAAAGGCCAGGAAATGATGTCTACCTTGACTCCCCTCGCCGTCAGGCACATGCATAAATGGCCATGTGCGGATGCGAGCGGGTATCGCATAGTACCTAGCAGCCAAGTCGACGTGGTCGAAGCTTGAGCACCTAGGTAGATACCCAGTGGTACTTGGCGGGGGCATGTGCGGCAATGATTGGGTGACAGTGGCATGGCGGAAAAGATGAGATACATGAGATACATGACATGTATCTGTCCATCGACAATAGAAGAAGCCAAGAACAGGGCACCGTCTCGCGCCACCATACATATCAAAGGTGGATGTGGATGAGGTGAGGGGCCGGAAAAGGCTAGTGGGGATCTGAGTTGGACACACGTATCCGGCACATATGGGGGACGCGCAATGCCAAGCATCCTGTGTGATCGAGTGTACGAGTACTCGTAGAGGCGGCCACGGCCCTGAGGAGATGAGGTCGAGCGCAGCTTGGAGGTGCGGATAGAGGCGGCCAGTGGCGACACGGCGGTGCCTGGCGCTTGACGTGCACAAGGCGCCCGCATGCACCAACAGGCCCCCAAGAGGCCCCAAGAGGCCCCAGGAGGCCCAATGGCTGCCCCCATTCTTCCAAGGTTCCAGGTTGTCGCTGCACCAGGCCTCGCGGCTTCTGCCCACTAGGTGATTATGGCATTGCCGCCCCGCCAGACGTCACCTGTTCCCCCGCTGGGCCTCCCAGGTGCGCCACGAGAGCCCCACGAGAGGCCGTGACAGGCCGTGACAGGCCATGAGACCCCATGAGACCCCTCTGGGGCCTTTTTTCCTGAAACCTTGACGACGACCGAGTCGCACAACCTTCACATTCCCTACTCTCCACGCAAGCCTCTTTTTTTGTCCGCATCGCCTTTCTGTTCCCATTCTTCCTTAGACATAGACCGTTCACCCCGCCGCCAGACTCACCACCGCCCGAGCACCCAGGCCCCGACGACGGCTCCCCTGCTGCCGAAGCTATCACACATCCAGCGAGGAGGGGGCTGAATCCATCCAAAGCCGACATGGCGTCATCGGCACCACCGCCAGCTGCTGTCGAGGCCGCCACCACGACCGACGACCAGCAGAGCGATGGCTCCAAGCTGAGGACCTTCCTTGGCATCCTCAAGAAGTATGTCCCCTCTACCCGTCGTGCCGTCACAGGACAGCCGCCACAGGACGCGCAACCCCCAAGACGGCCAGCGCAGCGCCCGAGCGGTCAAACACCACAAAAAATGTCCCCGTCGCCGCGACATCGGAGCCAGGGCGGTGATCAGTGATCATCACCCGTGCTGCACCATCGCACCATTGCACCACTGCACACATGGCACGCATGGCACGCATGGCCCTCGCGCGCAACCTCGCAAGACCATGCTATGACTACGCTACCACAACAACAACTACTGCTACTAGTACGACCGATGGCTAACAGCGGCGCCCGCCGCCAAACAGATTCATCGGCGTCTCCGACCTTGCCGCCGTCAGATTCTCCCTGCCCTCTCAGCTCCTCGAACCGACCCCCAACCTCGAGTACTGGAACTACATCGACGCCCCCAATGCCTTTGTCGCCATCGGCACCTCCGACGAGCCCCTCGACCGCATGCTCGAGGTCATCCGCTTCTGGCTGACCAAGGATCTCAAGTACATCAAGGGCCGGCCTTGCAAACCATACAACTCCGTCCTGGGCGAGTTCTTCCGTGTAAGTTTGTAGATTGCCGGTCCCCTTGGACCCATCGCCGAGGACGGCCTGGCTAATGGGACTGGTGCAGTGTAACTGGGAAACCGAGGACAATGCCCCCAAGATCGAGACCGCCGGGCTCGGCGAGGCCAGCAGCAGCAAGAGCGGCCTGTCGAGCCTCAAGGGCGCCTCCAAAGACGACAACTCTTCGTCCGTCTCGCTGACAGTGCCCCAGCATGGCACCTCCACCCCCGACTCCAAGCCCGTCCGCATCTCCTACCTGACCGAGCAGACATCGCACCACCCGCCCGTCAGCGCCTTCTACGTCTCGTGCCCGGAGAAGGGCATCAGCGCCCGCGGCTTCGACCAGATCACGGCCAAGTTCACCGGCACGTCGGTCAAGGTCCTGCCCGGCGAGCACAACATGGGCATCTTCATCACGATAGACAAGCGCGACGGCGAGGAGTACCAGCTCACCCACCCGGCGGCCCACCTCGGCGGCCTGCTGCGCGGCAGCCTTAGCGTCTCGGTCAGCGAGATGGCCTACATCAGCTGCCCCAAGACCAAGATCAAGGTCATCCTGCACTACGTCGAGGAGGGCTGGCTGGGCCGGACGACCAATAAGATTGACGGCGTCATTTTCAAATACGACCCCGAGAACGATGACAAGACACGGGTGCAGGACGTCCCCGAGGAGGATGTCCTCGCCCGCATCTATGGCCCATGGAGGGAAAAGGTCATGTTCTCCCTTGGCCCCAAGCCTTTCGTAAGTTGAAGCCCCCTCCCCGGGTGTACCGGTACATGGCAACATGATCCGAACCCCCCCACTTACACACAAAATCTCCAGAAAACCGTCCCTCCCGAAGACCAGCACGTCATCATCGACGTCAACCCCCTCAACGTCGCACCCAAGATCCTCCCGCCCGACGAGAAGCAGGCGCCCAACGAGTCCCTGGCCTTCTGGTCCGGCGTCACCAACGCCATCCACTCCAAGCAGTTCTCCAAGGCCACCTCCATCAAGCTCGACCTCGAGGAGGCCCAGCGCGAGAAGGCCCGCCAGCGCGAGCGCGACGGCACCACCTTCCAGCCCGTCTTCTTCGAGCACGTCACCGGCAACGGCGGCAAGCCCGACCTCACCGACAAGGGCAGGGAGGTGCTCGAGCGCGCGCAGAAGAACGACTGGAGCCTCGAGGGCATTCTCTGATATCTCAGACGGTGCGGCTCCCTTATTATTCCAACTTCCGACTTAACCCCCTCCCGGCCGAACAATGGACACGGCAACCATGGTGAAACGGGACGCGAGAATATTTTTTGGTATAGACATGCAGACACACAGCGGCGGGGAAGGGGGAGGGGGAGCCGGACTTGGCTAATCAATTACATACCGCTATATATACCTGGCGGCAGTGTGCGCCAGCGGCGTTGCGGGCGTTGGGAAGGGGTCTTGCATAGGTGGTTGGCTGTTCGTGCGCATGACGTTCTGCAGTCTTTTTCAGACTTTGAGATTCGTCTTTGGCCCAAGTTCGTTTGGGAACGAGGGCATTTTTTAGAATGGTAGGTTAAATGCAAGATGAGAATTTACACACAGGGGGCAAAGAGTCGTCACTTCACAGTATGCGGCCGCCGAGTTGTGGAGTAGTCATTTGACACTTTCTATTGTCACAGTATTACAGCTACACATGCCAGACCCTGCTGCCTCCCACCAACCTACACCGGGTATGTATCGTACAAGAGCGGAGATGTCTTTCTCCGTTTGCTACTTTTCGAGCACTTTTTGTTTCTCATAAAAAGACACGGTAGAACAGATTAAAGCTAGCCAAGAGCTATGCAGATGCGTACGCGCCGCCGCCGCCACTGAGGGAAGGGGCTGATTTAGGCATCGACAAAGTTCTTGACCTGGTCCAGCCACCGGACGTACTCGCGCTGCTCCTTGACGTCGACGTAGTCGGGAACGAAGACGGCGAGCGACTGGGAGATGCCGCGGTCCTCGAGGAAGCGCTCCATGAGGACCTGGAGGTCGTCGTCGAGGGTGCCGAAGGGAGGGCCGGGGTAGACGTCGGCGCGGCGCTGGGCGGCCTCGGGGGTGTCGGCACGGGCGACGGCGACGTCGTCAAAGTAGAAGATGTTGTCGACGACAATGTTGCCGCCCTGGGCGGTGGCGTCGATGGACAGGGCTCCGGGGGCCTTGCCGGGCTTCTCGATCAGGATGGACAGGCTGACGGGAGATGCGGCCTCCTCGAGATCCTCCTCCTCCTCCATCTGCTCCTCCTCGGCGGGGCGCGAGCCGGCAGACTGCTTGTCGGAGGCCTGGAGGTCGTCCTCGAAGCCCTCCTCGTCCTCAAGGGCGGGGTCGCGGCCGAAGGGGTCGTAGTTGCTGATGTCGGCAATGGAGAAGCTGACAGTGATCCTACAGAAGTCTTTGTTAGCCTCAAATTCCTCGCAGTTCATCACTCGTCAGAATGGGGAGCAAGCATACTTCTCATCGTGGAACTTGCGGGTGAGCTTGACGAGCTCATTGCCGGGCTTGTCCTCGATCTCAAAGACGGTGTTGGCGAGGAAGTCCTTGACGCTGGAGGGGTCCTGCTCGGCGGCCTTGATGTCCTCCTCGATCTGGATCTCGCTGCTCAGCTTGGACGACAGCTCGGCGTCGTTCTCGGCACTTCCCCAGCGGCCGGTTGTGGTCGAGAAGGCGGCGGGGCGGGCCATGGAGACGGCCGTGGAGGCCTTGAGGAGGGTGCTGGGACGGGCCACAGCGGGTTGGCGGAGGGCCATGCGGCTGATGGCGCGGGGCGCGGAGCGCGCGAATGTCCGGATGGAAAGCATCTTGACGGATGTAATGTGTGGGGATGGATAGGGGAAAGAGAATATGGGTGGTGAGAGGTAGAAGTCGATGGATAGTTTTTGGGTGGATGGTTTGGAAGCTTCTGTCGCAAGCTAGCTCTCTGAAATTTTTGGACCACCTCCCGTGCTTAGAGCCAATCGCGACGGGTCCATCCAAGGATGCGCGGAAGCACGTGACGAGATGGTCCTCTGAAGATGGGACCAACTGATTCCGCTTCTGACCTTGTAGAATATTGCATTAACAACAGTTATCGCAATACTTAGTAGATGGAATTGTGTCGCAAAATACCAGAACTTCGACTACTTAAATGAGGGATAAGATCGCCACCCCAACCAAACCAAACCTATTCACACGAACCGCGCGACCACTATAAACTCCATTGGGGCGTATAGACGGCGACAGTGGTGACATCAAAGCAACTTGAGATGCTCAAATAGATCGGGGTAGAATCTTTTCGTTTCCTATCGTACGATATTTTATGAGACAGAAAGGTCTTCCAATCTATGATGGCGTCCTTTATACCGATTCAGAATCTTGAACTCCCGAAGGTAATAGGCCCCAGGAGTTGCGGCGCCAGAAACTGAACTTTTCCATACACTAATCCTCGTACCGAAGGCCCTGCTCTGTGGCAAGATGATTGCCGAGAACTGCTATCAACCAACCTTCCTTCATCAACCCGTAGCAGATGCATTGGCATTTCATCCGATGGCGCTGGCTGTAGAGCGGAATGCGGTGCGAGCAACCACGAATCGTCAAGTTACGCAAGTTTCGCGCCGGTGCCATGGCCGTGGTATCCTGAAACGTGCATCTGCAACCTGCAACTTGCCGAGTTGCGCCAATACCAAATCCCCGGTAATTAACGGTGTGTTCAAACACCACTTTGGTGGTGTGACCGGACATGCAAAACATATGCTAAGCATGTTTCATGGAGCGTGGTGCTGATGCCAGGTATAGTCGCCTAAGGGTCTCGATGGCTGACACGTTGTGCGACTCCGGGCAGGAGTCAGGTGAGTCGGTCCGCCAGGAGTATGATTTTGGTATGGCCTGGTGAACTCGGCCATCAGATAGCCGTACTTTCACGAGATACTGTTGTCGATCAAGTGGTGAAAAAAGTGGCTCCCGGCCATGGAGCTGTGATCAGGGAGGCGTTCTAGGTTCCCACCGCGAGGCCAAATAAAGCGTCTGATCAGACGCGGGTCGCGGCTTAGTTGAGACCTTTGGCGGGAAAGTCGGCCGGGCGTGCCTGGCCAGAGCTGGAGGAGACCTTGATCCAGGGAATATTGGTGAGATAGGTCCAGGAACCCTCCCACTCAATCAACACCTTGACCTTGTCCGCAGACATAACATTTGGTAACCCTGATGGGAGTCAGTCCACGTTCCTTGTCAGAGCGTGGAGAGCACTCACAAAATCCCTGGTCATACTCTGTCTTCAGAGCGGAGATTTTCATCTTGAGCAGGTCCTCCCGAACACTGGCCGGCCGCCCTGGGCGGCGAGACTTCTTGACCTCTTCATACTCCTCGTCATACTGATGGATGAAACTGTATATGGTGAGCCCAGGTCGTAATCACGAGTTGAGAAAATCAGACTGACCTATTGATCAGTTCTTTGACCGCCTCCATCTCAAGTGGCTCGCCACCCTTTTCTCGCACGCTCTCCTGAAAATAGCACACTCGGTCATCTGATACATAGCCAGGTCAGTTCCGAGACGGCATACAATCAGATCCCATAGGACTCACAGATAGGCTGCTCTCTTTTGCTACGTGCACTAGCAAGCTTTTCAAGCCGTTGGTCGCGGATACCGGCTTTGTGGAGGCGCATCGAGTCCCTGGACTTGACGTGGAGAGAATTAATCACGCCATTGCGTTTCTTGGAGATGTGCTTCCGCGTTTTGTCCAGCGTGCTAGGCATTTTGGCGAACGATGTTTGTGACAAGGTAAGATGTTCTTGTCTTGTGGCAGATGCAGGTGAGGACAGTGTGGGCAAGTTGTCTGATGAAAGGCTAGCCGTTCGTAGAATTTGTGACTTTTTCAGTGAGCATCCCACCACTCCCAACCTGGGTAGTTTGGTGGGGGTCGGCCATATGTCGGATAATCTTCCATCGCCAAGCGGAACGACAAAAATAACTGTCTTGCCTACTAGTAGTACTAAAGTATGCCTCGTAGTATTGCGGAAGTTCAGTGCGTCTCGGTTTATTTTGACCACCATTTAACCCTACATTACCTTACCTACAGTCCTTACCTCAACCTCAGCTTATATGCATTTCGTTACGGATACTAAGTGGTCAACCTCGATGGGACCCTTATAGGATCAAGGACACATCTGGAGGTCCATATATAATTCTTAATATCACAATGGCAAAACTTGGGTGCATCGCTTTTTGTTTTTGCTCACGGCTTCGCGGAACACTATAGTTTCCACGCGCAACAATGACCCAAGCGTTAATACACGATTGAGTGTGTTATGACTAGGTAGTATGTTGATGTGTAGTATCCTCTACTGGCGCCAAAATGCCGTAACGCAATACAAAAGTTGAACCTGAGCCATGGGTATTCCTAAACCCCCTTTAACATACTCCGTCAAAAGCAATACCCGGATACCAGTATTTACACGGCTCGTAATAAGGGAAAAAAAAGCACGCGACAGTCCCAGAGATTTCTAGTTGTAAGCGTTGATGAATGTGGCCAACCACCACTTCCTTGATAATACTCTTTCCACGGTCACGGTCTAGACTCTCGGACAAGCAAAGCGCGATAAGTCGAGTTTCCTTGGAGCAGCGACATCGACATCCTCCTCTTCAGCCTCCCCGTCACTATCGGGAATAATCTGGTCTTCGCTGCCGCCAATGGGCCGGTTGAGTGCTTCCATTTCATCAAGATCCACTTTGGGGAGGGGTATAAAGGCGGGATTAACAGGGATTTTGGACAGTGAGCCACCCATTTTGAATTTCGTGGAGGGCAGTCGCGGTTTCGGGGAAGAAGGTAAATTGAACGCTTTGGCGCCGAGACGCTGTAGCGGCGTAGGGCGAAAGCTCCCAGCGGTCGATGGGCCAGTGGACGGGGTGCTCGCGGCACTAAAAACAGACGAACGGGCGGAAGTTGCGACTGATGATGGTGTGTCCAACGACGTGGAGTAGGAGAAGCGGCTGAAGTTGGGCCGTGACGGCGTCTTCGAGGTCAAAGAGAAGCGGCTACTAGTCGACTTGGGAGGGGGCATGGATGTTTTCTGTGGAGGAAGTGAAGCCTCTAGGCCAGTCAAGGGCTGGCTGAAGCTTGACTCCGTAAAGCTCCAAGAGGCCGTGTCCTGGTTAGTCTCTTGGCTGAGTTCCTCGATGGTTTCCTGGCTGAGTTCTTCGCCGGCCTCTTGGCCTACATCTCTGTCCTTGACTTCGTTCTCTACCAGAGGTGTCTCCTCAAAGATTGAAATAGACTTCCTAGGTTTTGTAGGTGACTGAAACCCATCAATATCCGGCAGCCTCATAAGTGCCTCATTGATGGAATCATCACAAAGAAGATAAGCTTCGCTTTTCGACCTGGTGGAACTCTTTGTGGGCTTCTTTGTGCTAAAGAACTTGCTCTGTTTGGGGGATTTGTCTTGGTCGTTCGTGTCGTCACAGAGACGCGCTTTCTTTGGCGGTCTGTTCGAAGACTCTGCCTTGTGTATGGGCGGTGGTGAGCTGCGAGTATTGACGTCTGAGGATTGTGTTGGGGTTGACGAGTCGCCTTCCATTTGCGATAGCATATTCGAGATGGGTTCCGTGCGACGTCGTTGCAGTCTAGGAGATGTCCTTGTGCCATTTGCCTGTGTCCGACTTGAATTGGTGGGACGAGCTGGGTTGGTTGCCTCCTTTAGGTAAGGACGAGGTAGAGGGAAAATCCGGGGCACCAGTCCACCATCGGTGAGTTGCGCAACTCTCTGGGGATCGACCGCAAAGCAGTTGGAGTCCATTGCACCCATGGGAATGCGGCCGTGGCCTTTGAAGTAGGAAGTGATTGGCTTCGCAGGTGTTCGACTTGATGGAGGTTGGATAGTAGTCTGAGAATGCCTCCTCTTGGTCGGGGTCGCAGTGATCGTAATGGGGGCCTTTGTAATGGGATTGATGTCGCCCCTAGCAATGCCTCGAGCGAGTTCCGTCTCAACATATGCCCCAATATAAGGCATCTCCTCAGCTGTCCGAGTTCCGTCAAGCTCCACAAGGTGAACCAGCTCTTTCTTTTCCGGACAGAAGACCCATTGGTGAAGAAATGTCAACTCCGCCTGGTAGAATCGAGTAAGGTAATTTTCCGAAACTCGTTTCCCCTGGAACTGCAACATTTGTACCACTCTCTCCGGCGTTTTCGACTTTCGTAGCATTCGATACGCAGTTTTCAGTCCCACCGATGGTAACCCCTCAAGATAGTCACAGCCACTCAGGATGGCCATTCTCCGAAAGTCCGCATCAGTCCATCCCGTTAGAGACACTTCTCGGCAAGCACAAAAGTCTCGTCGATTGATTTCGATGCAATTTCCATAGCGGTCCAACTTGGTCAAAAGTCGCTTCGCCCCAAACACCAGCAAGTCCGAGTCGTCAGAAATGATACCGTCAATGATTCCCTTGCGTTCAAGGTAGACGAGTTGAGCGTCAGCTTCGTAGGGAGCAACGACGTAAGGAATGTCCATTGTCTTGAGTTGCTGGATCAGGGCGGCGGCCATCTCGGGTGTGATATCGATGCACTTTTGGAATTCCTGGGTAGCCTGAGATGGTTTACCCGCCTTGAGAAGCTCCATGGCGAGTTTCTTCTTCTCATCTCTACTCTTGGCGCGTGATTCCTCCGTGGCGGCCTTGCTGGGAAGATAGTCGCCGTCAAAGACCATGTACGGCTTTACACCAAAGTGGCGAAGCATCCTCACTCGATGCATTGCGGCAGTAATGAACCTGGTTACTGTCAGCAGGGTCGATGACGGGATAGAAACGGGGATGGAAAACTACTTGTCAGAGGGCTTGCCCTGGGCGAGCTCAGGAGCGCAAGAGTACGCGGCACGGTGCAGCCATCCATAGCCGTCGACACCGAGTGTCAATCCTTGGAACTTTTTGAGGTCCGTAGGCTTTTGTATAGATTTCAGCAGCGGAAGAAGGCCTGCCGACTAGTCAATGGTCGTCCTGAGGTTGATGGCGAAAGGGTATTGCGAACCTGATACACCCATAGTGGGTATTCTGCTGCCGAGGCAGTCTTGTTTGCGTGCTCCTCAATGTTCTTCAACTTGCCCAGGCCGCGTCCACAACCACTCACGGCGTCGTCAGCAAAGTCGATACATGAGCAATGGGTCACGGAAACGCGGTAGCTCAGAGCGCGACACGCCACGATTTGGGCGGTAAACAAATACAGCCAAGGTAAACAAAAGAGAAGAGACAGCACCAAGTGCAGGGCGAGGCAGAGGCAGCACGAGAGGATGGCAAGGCAACGGGAGCAAGGCGACGGGAGCTCAGTGATGTTGGGACCAGAGAAGCTTGGAGGAGGTTGAGGAGCTGGGTGAGTCGATGCCTGGTGGACACGCGATTGTTGGGTCCCGTTAATGAGTGTCGGGGAAGCGCGTCGGTGGGCGCGACTCTTACCCCAATTAGGATTAGCTCCCGCCTGCCAGCATTCCCCCCGGCAACGTCATGGCAACTCCAGACACTAATAAGGTAGGTAGGTACCAAAACCGAACCATCGTCTTCGTCACAAGGCAACACAAAAAAAAAAGAAAAGAAAAGGTTCCAAATTCAGTGCCACATCACAACAAATGTTATAATTACACCCAGGTTCAGACGTACAGTCTGTGCTTTTTTTCCCACAGCTGGTAGGTCCTAATAGTGCTGTCAGTGTGGCGGCCAGCCTGTCAGGACAAGTATGTAGTCGCCAAATCCCCCACTCAGGTTACACCTATCCAAAAGTTTATGGACACCTCGCGCATTGTTTTGAACCTGCCGTTTATGGGATGAATGTCGTCCCAACCTATATTGTTCATCAAGTTTATTTATATCGGCCGCCAGCTATGGTACCAAATCTTGCTTATGCAGCCAGGAGTGACAAGCGGAGACAAGAGCTAAAAGCAGAATCAACCTCCCTGGTTTCTATGAGCGCCTGCCTAGTCCACCTGCCGAACCGCATCCTCCAACGATCACGCTAAGGAAAACAACAGAGACAGTAAGAAAAGAGCCCCGCCAACACCGAAGAAAAAGAGAAACAAGCGGCACGATAGCCGTGAGATGTGTATGTGCCCTGAGCCACTTCCCCTGCCTGGGGTTAAGTAATCGGGGGTGGCTGGTAGAATGAACAGTCTATTATTTGGAAAGTGCACAGAGACAGGCGATGCTAGACGAAGTAAATCGCTGAGTTGCGTCAGAGTGAACCGTGGCCGTAACCAACTCCGTCAGCCTGCTCCCCGGAACAGGCTTGCAATGATGGCCGGAACTGGAAATTTAGGTATCGGATAGACGTCCCTTAAAGACTGCTGCTCGGCCCTAGATCCTCATTGAACTTCCACTTTCCTGGTTCCGACATCAGCTTACATAATACCATTAACAAGGTGCCCAAATGTGAACTTACCCTCGGCGAGGTTGTTGGCTGTGTCCTCCAGAAGAATTACGCGTCGCTTATTGCAGTATGAGGTCTTGTCCATAATGTCCACCTTGAGATCGGTATTAGAGAGCTCAGCAATGGGCTTCTCAAACATTTCCGACAAGTTCTCGACGGCCATCTCCAGATCTTTCTGGTTATCCTCGAAAATGTTGGTCAGGTTGTTCTGGGCCAGGTAGAAGGCGAAGGCGTATGTCCATTTGAGAGTCTGACGGCAAGTCTGGAGGGACTGTGAGGCCGAGTTGAGGTACTGGACTTCAATCCATGACATGCCCGAGGCGGTCTGCAGTTGCACCATTTTCTTCTCCGTCTTCTGAGCAATGTCCTTGTCCAGCTTTGCTGACTGCTCATGGTTGGCGTAGCGGTTATAATAGTGCAGATAGCGTTCTAGAGACGTCCGCGACTTGGTCTGGGCATCCCGGGCCTCGGAGCCGCTCTTTTCCTCATACCGGTTGCAGTTGTACCAGCTTGTGCCGTGCTCAGACCAGAGACCCATGCACATCCAGCAAAACTCATATTTACACTTGCGGCATGTCATGTGGTTGCACCCGCCGTTCTTCTCGATGGTCGATTGGCACTTGGGACACTCTTTGGTATTGGCTGATATCCAATTGGCCGTTTCGGAGTCGTCGGCGCACTTTTTGAGCCAGCGTTTAACGAGTTCGCATGGCGCAGGCTGGTGGTCTGGGTTTGGGCAACCAAAGCAGAACCTATAGCCACACCGGCACTGGACTGTTGGCACGACCTTGGTGAGAGCGCTTTTCTTAATAGGGCACTCGACGGCGTTGGGGCAGTCAGGTGCCGGGCACCACTTGAAGCTGTCCTTGTCCTCGACGTAGGTGCGGTTGAGCAGATCGTGATAGCGACCCACCAAGTCTGGAGTGACAAGCAGGTCGAGAGACCGCGAGTCAAGAATTCGGCTGCATCCATCAGAAGGGCACTGAATTCTAGCCGCCTCGCCCTCGTCTCGTATCTTCTGCTTGAGATATTGGCGATAGCAATCCACGCAATACCGATGGCCACACTTCATGGCAAAGGTTTCAAGATCTTCACCATCCTCGCAGCAGATGTCGCAGACAAAGCCTGGAACGGTCTCGAGTTGAGGTGGCTTTGAAGTTTTACTTGCCAAGCCAGCAGCCTCAAGCACGCGTTCGGGTCGATCCATGTAGTCTTCAATCAATCGCTCCTTATTCCACCTGAAGTAACGGAGCATTATGGCTGCATCCTCCTTTCTCATATCCAGGATCATATTGACTTCGTTGATCATTTCATCTTGCTGGTGCTGAATGTCTTCAGGACCAAAGACCTTGAAAGGAACGACATGTGCTTGCTTCTTAACCGGCTCGAGGTCTTTCATGGACAAACCGAAGTCTGGATCGGGCTCGTCGAATTCGTCGTCGTCAAACTCTGTCATCGGCGTGGTTAGCTCAGGGTATGACATCAAGACACGGGGTAGGGCAGTACCGTCAGGGCCGGACATGGCGTCCCCGCTATCGTCGTTCATGAATTCATCATCGCTAGAGCCAGGGGACATAAAGTCCTCTTCTGAGTCCATGCCTGTGGTGACAGGCGTGGGTGGCGCCGCGATACCGGCCGCTGAGGCGATAACTCTCTTGTTGGCGGGTTCGTCTCCTTTAAGGGAGGTGATCGTCGCCTCAGCAGCCTTTCTCTTCCTCGTCGAGGGAGGAATGATGCCGGCTGCTGCAATGTGTATTGTTTCTGCGCTCGTCACGGGTTTAGTGGACGAGCGTGCCTGGTATCGACCTAGTCTGTACTATTCGTCCGTTGTATAAGGTACTACTTGGCGGCACGTCACTTGGAAACCCCGGGCGAGATCCTGGAGGAACGAGGGGAGAGAATTCGGGGGTGGTGGCCAAGGAAAGTACACCGGAAAGGCCGAGAACAAATGTCGAGGGTTGGATGTGTCGGGAAAGGGGACGGGTTGAAAGATCGACGAAGAGGGTGTGGTACCGAGATGCCAAGAGCTAGTCCGTGAGTCGTAAGTACAGGGTCGTCACGCTGAACTGCGCCGCAGGACGTTTGTGCAGGAGGGGCGGGGCGGGTATACAGCAAGTGATTTGTGAAACGCGAGTTCTACCGGTATAAATTTGACTTCCGGGTTTGGCGGCGGTTGACAACGGCACGGTTGACGGTGGACTGTGGAGGGTTGGTTGGGGGGAGGAGGGTGACCATGACGGATGACCGTCGGGAGACAGTGGAGGGGCACTTTGGGCACTGGCAGAATGGGGGAAGGCAGACCGCCTGACCGGGGTTTCCTCGGGCTCCACCGCTGACTAACACACAATGCGTCACCACAATAGCACGACAGTGCCAGAATGCAAGGCTGAGTCGGAAGGTCCCCACACCCGCATTCCAGGGAGGTTGCCACAGCCCACTGAGCCCAACAGGCAGCAAAGGGCCCAAGACTCAGGCTAGGACTCCGATTGGCAGTCAGCAAGTCGCTCCAAGGCCCCAATGACTCCGAGTTGTGAAAGGCCAGTCAACCGATGGATGACATTACTGAAGCAAGGCTTGCACACTACGTCAAGTTGTGGCCTACCTCAAATCGAGCTTACCATGCACACATTGAAACATCACCCCTACCAGGAGGACACACCGTATTGTTCACGTGGAGAGGAAGCGCTCGATTCTTCGACGGTGTTACATATGTGACACCATCACGTCCACCAACCAGGATATACCCAGATCCTGTGTTCAATCTTCTAGTCCAATACCTTCTCGGCCATGGAAACTGCGACGATACGTCAGATGCAAATGTTATTGAGCCCCAACTCGTGACGAACTCACCCTTGTACCCAGTGCCATCCGGCTCGACATGAGCCGCGGCGACCTTGCCATCAACGACCTTGAGCGCGTACCTCTTGCCTCGCACGCCTCCGAAGATGGCCGTTCCATCGAATCCGAGATCGAGGGCCTTGGTGAAAGCTGCCGAGGGGTCGGCCAGGAACCGGATCTGCAAGAGAAACAACGGCGTCAGTCAAGGGGACAAATCGACTGTAGGTGGTTTTCCTTACGCCAGTCTGCTTAGCCGGGTCCAGTTGTTCGGCCCATGCCTTCATGCTGCACGCTTGTCAGTTCCCCGAAAATACCCACGGTGGCCCGCAGGTGGCCCGCCCCGGCGCACTCACACAAACGCGTCATTGACGGAGACGACAAACACCTTGCCCGCGTTCTTGAGCTTGGGGCTGTTGATGTACGACGGCACATGGCTGCTGGAGCAGGTACCCGAGAACGCCGCGGGGACACCGACAATATATCCGTCGCCCGTCTTGAACTCCTCGGCCAGGTTGACCTTGTTCCCTGGCGACTCCTCGTGCAGGACCTCAAGGTCGGGGATCGCGTCGCCGACCTTGACGAAGGCACGGGGCGTGGCGTGAAAGCTGCGCGTCGCCGCAGGGCGAACGAGAGGCGCAATGCGGCGGAAAGACATGCGGAGGGCCATGGTTCCTTTTCTGGTCCTGTCTTCAAAGGGCGTGGACAATTGGTTACAGTGATGAGGTTGGCATGAGACCGGAGAGCTCCAGGTTCGGAGGACCTAACCAAGGGACTAGACCCACATTACATCATCCGCTCGCGCGGCATTCGACGGTTTAATTCGAGGCGAACCCGAACTACCTTACCCTACAGCAACATCTCATACATTACATATAGCCCTTACCGCAGGTCGTTGTTGCGTGCCTTCGAAAAGCGATCGATTTACTAATAAGCCGAACTTGTGCACTAGTACAGATACTGCTAGTGAATTTTATCAGCATTCAAATTTTTGGGGATATCCCTGAGCTTTAGAACAATTACAGATTTGATGGCGCAGCATAACAGGTAGTTGTAAACAGATGTGAAAGATACCGGATGTTAAAAATCAGTAGCTCACCACAGGGAAGCGAGTTATAACCCAAAGGGCTCGCCAAAAAAAAAAAAAAAAAATCTAATTATGTGTAAAAATTCCTTGTTTGAAACTTGCTCCCCCCCCACTCTATCAGGTTGTTGCCGTAGACCGTAATTCAGACCTCCGAGGAGCTCACGTAGAGCGACGACTTAGAACCATCGTCCATCGATATGAGAGTGGAGCTGTCACACTCCGAGTACAATCGGTATAGTGGTCGGGGCATTGATCTGACGTAGGTTAGATATCTTCTCCCATCTGGTCAGAGATGGGAGTTGCTCAACGTAAATTGTGCTGATGAAAATCACTTAGAGGGCATCCCATCCTAAGATGGGGGCGTTACTTCTGTTGCAAATCGTGAACATTTTTAGAAGTAAGACATTTACAGAGTCATCTTGTCAAGCCCTGACGGATGTTCACTTACAGATGCAGACGAACTAATGAGCAACTGGCACTCCAGCGGCTCTTCAATGTTCTCTCGGAGGTTGTCCTCGTATTGGCCTTTTTGCGTCGGGGCCGCATATATGTTTGTTTGTTTTGTCGTTGCCTGCTGCTCTGAAAATTTGCGGCTCTTATCTCGTGAGTCTCTGTAAGCGTGAGTGTCGACGCGTGGCGCGCGGAGATCGAAAGCTATACATCCCCAGTAGCTAATTTTATACGAAATTCAAGAACCTCAACTCCGACCATCCCCAAACGTGAATCAATAGCGAGGCAGATTAAATTAACAATTCTTAGCAAGTACAGACTTGCTTCCTGCCCTCTTTCACGGATCTCTTCCTTCAAGTTCCATCACTCGCGGCTTCCACTACGTAACTCCGTACTATGGTGCTTTCCTCCACGGGGTTGACTACCTAAGTACTAACTTACCCATTCCGGTCACGATAACTAATAGTATAGAACTAAAGAAAGGGTGGAAACCGGAACTCCCCATTGCTGCCATATGTTTGACCATTTTTCTCATATCCCCCGGGCGAGTACCTAGGCTCCGAGTCTCATCCGCCGTCGGATGTGTGCGTTGATCTTGCCCACCCTATTCCCAACAATAGCTTCTCTATCATTACCGCAGTCATCTCCGCAATTATTTCTGAATCTCATGGCTTATAGGATGCTGGGTGATATGGGAGCTGTACGTTCAATGTTGACGATGGGACCTTTTGCTGACTCAACGACAAGTACACAACTAACACCGAGCCCTCTACCTAGGAGCTTATCTTCTCACGACGGCTGCCTCTTGATTGCTCACTGGTCAGTTCTACACCGTTTTCAGCGCCAAATAGATGTTTGTAATAGCGCTCATCGCTTTCAATGTTAGGAGTTAGGAGCGTTATTCGCGGTGTAGAACGGAACTCCATCATCCTGATTATGTTCCCATATGATTCCAAATTACTAATGCAGGGAGTCAGTCATACCATCAAATCAAGCAAATATAATCTACCTATAGCGATCGAAAACATTATCTATATAATAGTTACGGACGGGCTCGTGACTACTATTAGTCAGTGCACGCTATTTATGATTCTTGGTACTATCCTAACTTCGGTAGGCGCGATGGTCTATTAACGCTCCTTAAACCAGCTACTATATTAGTGGGGGATGCTTATATTCGTTATTTTTTCTATTATAGTTAAGGGGTCACGGCCGACCACTGGGACGGGAAAAGCCGACCTCGTAAGATCAGAGGTTATTTTATTTAAATAAGATAAGCTTGGTTTGTTTTAAAATATGATCTTACGGCATCGATGCCTAGGTTAGGCTACTCTATGCTATCAGATAGCGGTCTCCGACCTCGGTAGTTAGCCATATTGCCGAGTATTACCTACGAGGGGAGGCTATTTGTGTCAGTCTTGTGGCAATGGTACCCAGTAATTGGCGCCAAAAATACATTTTTCGGCGGGAGTATCTTGATACGCGAGTCATGGGCTGTAAATCAGCGTTGTGGTGATGCTGACCAAGACTACTAGTAGCTACTATGCCCAACGTACCTAGTAGCGATCAGAGTTACGATACGAAAAGTATTCTCTTAGTTATAGTAGATCTATTGGCACGCTGGCCTCTATTAGGCTGCTAGCCTTTGTTGGAATGCTAGCTTTTATTGGCATGCTAGTCTCCGTTGGCATGCTAGCATCTGTTGGCACGCTGGCCTCTACTTCCTTGCTTCTGTTACCTTCATATACCCTTGCAGTAATTGCTTCCTACGTACTTAGTAGTTAGTCTAGGAGTCAACTGATTAAAAAGTTTTATCTCAAGCCTCTTTATTGGATTCATGTGATATGAAATTCTATGATAGTTCTGTAATCCGTAGCTGTAGCCATAGCCGTGCTACTATACAACACCCTGCCACTGGCGCCTATACTACTACAGTACTACTAGTAACATAGGCGTGATTTTTTGCGCTACTGAAGAGGAACCATCAGACTAACGAGGACTTAGGAGACTGACGAGATCTATCTGTATTCTAGGCCAGAATTTTCGTACTATGATTCTGAGTTATTACCCGATCCACAACTATCAGACTTGCCACAAGACTGACCTGAAATGGGCCCACCCTCGTAGGCACCTTACTATCGTCTCGTAGGCGTATAATGATAGGTCAACGAGTGCGTTATTTATTATTCCTGGTTAACCAGCGTTACCTGCGGTTGGAAGTGCCTATTCAGAATAGAAGATATCAAGAGTAAGTAGAGTGGGGCCGGAATCGCTGCTTGAGGTCAAACGGGCTACACAAATGCACAACCCTTGGGTGCATATGCCTAGGTAGGTTGAGGGGCAAAATTCGCTTACTGTTTCTTTGGTAGAGTACTACGATTCCCAGGCGAGCGGATAAAAGACTCTAGGGAGGAGGGTCTATCTACTGATCAAGATGGGCAGCACAGAAGCGACGAGGACTCAATGCTAATAAACTGCAATAAAATAATATCCATGTGTTCCAAGCTCACATTGCATTACATGCGAGTTCTAACCTGGACTACATATACGATAGAGTGATTCCAGTAAAAGAGCCATTTCCCTCGTAAAGCCTCTCCTTTTTTCCACTGTCCATATGGACCCTGTACACTGCGCCTCCTAGATCAGTCACGTAAATATGGCGATTCTTCGGGTCGAGCTTGATTCCGATGGTTTCATGAAAGTTGCGCGCGATGATGTTATAGTCCTTCCCAGGAAGGCTCGTCGTCGCACCAGCATCACTCTCAATCAGCTTGATGGAATCGAGCTTGGCGGAGTTGATACTGTTCCCAAGAGGCAGTTCACCCCTGTCGGACCAGTAGAGAACATTCTCAACCTCGTCTAGCTCCAGATCAACCGGTTCAGGAAGGCCCTGGAAGAGGAGCTCAATATCGGACCGATTCTCTGCGTTTTCTCCCGGGAGGAAGTTGATATTGGCCCGGAAGATGCGACCTTTGCTTCCCTTAGAAGGGCCCTTTTGTGTCCAGTAGAACTTTCCAGTGGAAGGTGAAATTGCGACACCAACACACCATCTCATATCGTCACTCTTTTCCTCATTGTTCTGCCACTGGCCCCTCTTCACCAGAACCTCGAATGCGGAGCCATCAAAGTTGCAGCGAGAAACTCGCAGGCCCTCACGATCTCCAAAGTAGATTTTGGAGTTCTGGTGATCCACAGCCAACTGCTTTGGGGTGTGGGCAAGGCCAGAACCTTGAGGAACGATTTCCTTGATATCACTTCCGTCAAGGTTGGAGGATAGGATGGCCCCGTCATTCTTTGATGGGATCCCCATGCTTGTCCAGAACAACTTTCCAGCGGACAGTGATATGTCGACTCCATCAGGCAACTTCAGGTTGCTAATGAGGGGCTTGAGCTCCTGCTCTCCGTCTGGAGAGCCGACCAAGAGGCGTCCTGAGCTGAAAACGCCCTGAAGATTTGGCGAAGCGAGCCCCATATCCAAGACGTACAGTGTGGGGGAGGAGTTGGTCTTGTGCTGGTGGTCTGATGAAGAGCTGCTCTCGCTTGTCGACCCGTTCTTATTAGAAGCCGGACGGGGAGGAAGAAGTCCGCCCTTGGTCGATTTGTTTCCCAATCTTCCTTGGTCAATGAAGCTTTGGAGGAATCTGATGGGGGTATCGGGCAATCCGCGCTCTTCAATGTAGTGTTTCTCGATGAGAGCGACAGTATCCAGGCCCACTGCGTCCATCACGGTTGCTGGTCCATGGCGGTTATTGGAGAATGCCCTGACCCAGATTTCGTCAATCTCCTCGGGTGTTGAAACCTCTTCAGCGAGGATGTACAGGACCTCGCGCTTGATGGCAGCCCACAGGCGGTTGAAAATGAATCCCGTGGACTCTTTGCGGGCGACATAGGGAGACATGCCAACTTCCTTGAGCTTCTCGACCAAGAAGGGAAAGATGAGTGGGTCGGTATCCCCGTCGGTCATCAACTCGACGATGCGATTTCCAGGAGGCATGTAGTAGTGCATGTTCAGGCTTCGCCGCCTTGTCGCCGCCTGCAGCTCACCCACCATTTCTCGGGACTTGTAAGAGGACGAGTTGCTGCAGAGAATGGCGTCTTTGGCGGTGAACTTTTCCAGGTCGAGGAACGTAGAGATTTTCAGGGGCAGCTTCTCCGGCACAGCTTCGATGACCAGCCATGCGCTCTGGACAACCGTCTGGAGGTCCTCGGCAGCTTCAACAGTTCCGCGCTTGGCTGAGTCGGAGTATTGCGAGGCACTGGTGGCGCAGTAGTGCACTGCTGCCGCCCTTTGTTCGGCACTGGGATCGCGGATGAAGACATCATATCCGCTTGCTGCCCATGCGCAGGCGATGCGTCGACCTAGCACTCCGCCACCGAGCACGGCGACAACACGGCCATCGGTAGAAGGCAGGGAGAAGGTGCCCATCGTGTCTAGATGGGGTTTTAGAGATAGGGAGGCTATAGGGCAAGATTCAAGCGGGAATGTGAAAGGAGTGAGGGGAGATAGAGGATGTTTGGACAGCAGCCAGGTTCTCTAGTATGATATATTTATTCAAAGAAGAGACAGGTTTCCCCCCTAATCCAAGACAGACACTACGGAATTCGAAGATGGATACTACGGAATTCGAACCATCCTCCCGAATATACCATCACCAATAGGAGTTCCGTGACGCAGAAGGAGTCGCGGCTACTCTGTCAGAGTCGTCATTAGCCGTGAGCCCATGACACGTCGTATCTCCTATCTTTCCCTGTCGGTGCTAAGTCTGGACCGGCTGTTGCGGGCCTGCGGCAGTATCATGATTGCTCTAGAAACAAGAACAATTTGCTCCCCAAAGAAACCATCCGGGTGACAATAAGTTGGATTTTATGGAGATGCCGAGGCGGGTTGAACGTCTGTGCAGACCTTAGCGGGCATGGACTCGGCGCCGCACCTCCGGACTCGGGCACGCAATCCAATGGTGGATCGCCCCGTCTGCCGTGGGGTGCCACGAACATTCCAAGTTGTTCTCTGTCAACTAGGTTGATCCACGGTGGCGTAAGTGTAAACTGTAAGGTGACTGGCCGTGCCGGGTGGGTCGCAATGGATAATCGGAGGCGGTGGAGGCGATTAAGCAAATGCCGAGGTTTTAATGGGTCTCTTATATGCTTGGATCTAAAGCCGGTCCTCGAACGCCGACATGTCACCCTCTTAGTGCCAATGGGCCGCCTCGATAAACCATGGCCTCCCCCCTTCCTTCCTGCTGTTTCTACTGAATCAAGCGCAGAATAACCTATGTTCTCTCAGGCGCAAGCTAGCACGCTATCTTATGTCAATGATTGCTGATGCAGGAAGAAGCTACTGTCTACCCTTGTATACCTATGGTACGTGCCCGTGAATATTGTTTACATTTGACTCCTGCAGATGAACCGAGACAATTCGACCTTTAATTGTGTTTATTGAGGGTATTGTGTATTAAGGTACTGTTCTGAATTTAGGACGGCCAGCAAGGGGTACGGCACATCTGGTAAGCATATGTACATGTATAATTGGAGGGTTGCAACACATATAATGATTCGAACAACAGAGATCTATCATAACTTGCGCACACAATTGGAAAACAAACAAGTCTTAATTAAAATGATACCTCTTAGAAATTAATTCCACTCTAGTTAAGAAACCTCCCCAAAACAGGATACCCTGGTGCTATCATGATCCTTTTAGAACACAAACACCTGGTCGGTAATTTTAGCAGATGCTCCCGGCTTCTCAAACCCAAGACTGACGAGCGACTTCTTTGCCGCATTGATCATCCCAGGTGGCCCGCAGAGCATGACCTTTGCATCAGAGCTCGGTCCGGGGAGCCTCTCTGCCATCAGGCCTGCCGTGACATAGCCAGATCCAAACTCCCACTTGGCTGGAGGCTTATCCAGCAAGTAGTACACCTTGAAGTTCTTGGGGTACCGCCTGGCGAACTTGTCCAGCTCATCCCGCAGGAGAATGTCCTCTTCTGTCCGATTCGCGTAGATGAGGCTAACCTCGGTCGTGTCACGGCTATCTTCGCAGATGGCACGTATAAGCTGGAACATGGGCGTGATACCAGTCCCGCCGGCAACCATGCCAATCTTTTTGCAGAGACCCGGGCGGTACCTCATGGCTCCCTTGGGCCCCCTGAACAGGACCTCGTCACCCGGGTTAAGTTTGGTCAGATAACCATTGGTCAACTTGCCATCCGGGTACACCTTGATGATTAGCTCGAGGATCCCCCGGTCGGAATTGTTGGACACGGGGGTGTAAGACCGCGAGACATTCTCGCCAGCAACATCGGCCTTGATGGCAACGTGTTGGCCGATTGGCAAGCCGAGGATAGTGCTCGGGGTCGGAAGGCTGAATGTAAGGCGGTAGACATTGGGCGCGACCAAAGTCTTGGTCTGTAGGGGAACCGACACGTATTTGACTGGATCTAGATGACCACTCTGCAGAAGAGAATCGTCTTGGAGCCTCTTGGAAACTTTGACATGGGGCGGGTAGCTCGCGAAGGACTTGCTGGCCAAAATCAGCTTGGCGAATCGCCGAGCCAGTACCACGCCTGCTGATGCAAACACGCTGCATCCGACGAGAAGGCCATTGGTGAATCCTAGTCCGCTGTTGTGCTGGTGCGAGAGCGACGGCTTCTTTTCCAGGAGCGAGAGCACCCATTTTGGGACTTCCAGGTGACCATTCGAGAGCTTTGCCAGTGTCAGGCGCACACCTTGGCCCTGGCCCACATAGAAAACCACGGCTGCGGTAGCGATGGACAACAGACCGACCTTGGCCAGCTTGGTCATAGATGACTGTGTCTTGGTAGATGATGGGCGGGGAGGCTGCTGCGTCGTCGGCGTAACTGCACCGATGGGCCTGAGCTTTTGCTTCTTCGGCTTGTCGATAAAGCCTTTCAGCTGGCCAACACAGTAGGCCTCCATGAGCTCAAAGGCATCTTCTGAATGCCCGGCACTGTCGAATTCTTGACTAGCATCGGTTCCTGCCGTTTCCATGAGGACTTCGGCGCCACCAGGATGATCGGCCAAGTACTTGGTCACATCATAAACTGTTTTTTGTAGCCAGTCAGTATTGGCATTGCCAGTCGACATGGCTGTCTGCTATCAGGCAAAAGGGGAGGGGGACTGCTCACCCTTCCCGTGGATGGTGAGCCACACATCTTCTGGGCTCTTGTGTTGGGCAACTTGCTTGGCGTCGTACTCTTCCATCGTGTCCTGCGCGGCAACAGACAGCAGCGACAGGGAGCTCTGGGGTGGACTTGATAAGACGAGTGGATATGGATGTTGGAAATGTAGAGGACGATGGTAAATGGTAGACCGAGTCCTGAGAATATACTTGCATGTACGAGTATTAACGTGGACTGGGTTTTTCGCGGGGCTGTCCGTATTAAGTGTCCATGGGCTACTGTGGTGATGAGGGCACAGTTGGAGGCCGGCGGCATTCAGTTTAGGAGTGCCGATATGCCGTTGAGAAATTATCTTGAGATATTTCTATCACCACTGGGTATGTACCATGTATCACTGACCACTGTCACTAACCGTGGCGAAGCTACAGCCTAGCGCCTACATGGGATACTTAGTCAACAGTAATACTCCGTCCGTATAGTCTACATACCACGTACTCCCTATGCGTGTTTGGTACTCCGTAGGGGTCGCAGAGTAAAGCCCTGTGGACCCCCGAGATAACTACCAGCATCCGCGGATGCCAGAGTGGCCGGAAGCAGGCCACCGTGGATACTCGGGGACTGGAGCCAGGAGTACGAGTAATATCACGACCTCTCAACCTCAGAAGTCAGGAGTCTCAGCCTCATTCAGGACCAAGGAGTGGGGCTCCGGGCGAGTGGGGCCGAGGTAGCCCCACACAAAAGCGCGATGAGTGCAAAAATATCAACGGCTGAGCCGCTAAGGCACGGAACACGGCTCCTTATCATCGGTCCTTATCGTCGTCAGAGTGGGGCGTACTCGGTGCTGGAGATAGTACGAGTATACCCATGGATGATGGGCCCATGGCCGTGGCCACTCGCCACCGCGTAATAATGATTGTGATGGGGAATGAGGCACGTACAGTGGGTAGGTAGGTAGTAGCTTTCATGAATTTGATAGTCGCAGACCCGAATCCCGATCCATTCCTCCTCCCCTCCTTCGCCTATTTCTTGATGCTCGCGTTTGTTCCGACTCGATGCTCGCGAGGCCGAATCCCGCTCCCTCCTCTGACCTTTCGCCCCATTTTCATTTGATACGCGGCTGGCCATGTGAGGTAATTTTTTTTTGGGTAGCCAAAGTACCGCCGGCATTTTATGTACACTGGGTCTGACCCGTTCGTTTATACGTGGAACTGGTTACGGGGCCGTCGGCTCGTCTCTTGGCCGCTTCTCATCTCTCCATCAATTTCTACGATAATGCTAGCCTCCCCCCGTTAAAAAAGGAAACTAAAACGGAATGCTCTAGTTCTACCCCCGACTAGGAGACTTCTTGTATATAGTCAGACCTGTGACCCAGCCCACCTGTCAACTCACCCTCCTGTCTCTTGCCTCTCTTCACAGTAGATCATACATACACCTCGTCTGAAATGTCTACAACAAAGCAGTTTCATCTTCTAGGCGAAGATGCCTCTACGGCACGCGCTATTGAAATTCCTGCATCTCCGGATTTCGCCAACTTGCAGGATATCATTGCATCGCATTTTGCCATCGTCCAATCTCAAGGTATGTAGTTCGCCCAGATTGGTCCATTACAGAGGGTGAGACGAGATGAACTCTGGCTAACTCGGTGTCACCACTGTACAGGAGTCGGCTTTATTTACCAGGACCGAAGACTCACCACTGTATCCGATGTTCTGAGCAGTAACATCTGTGACCCCATCGCCATCTCCATCGATGGAAAAGCGGTATGCCAAGTGCCTGGGCCTGCCGGCATCCCCTATTTTGGCAACTATCTTGAGATCTTTCCCGACCACCTCGGAAACCACCAGCGATTGTTTGATAAGTACGGCCCGCTTATCGTAACCAACAATATGGGAAGCAAAGTCTACCAGACCAACGACCCTCAGCTCTCCCAGATCTTCTTCGCCGAGGATGACTTCTTCACCAAGAACATCATCCCCGGTCACCCGCTGCACCCCATCAAGCAACAAGAAGCCGGCGTGTTTCTCGGCGACACTGACAGCGAGGAGTGGCGCCTGGCACACAAGTTTCTGCCTCCGGCCCTGGGGCCAAAGGCCGTCAGGCATTACGCGCCAACGATGCAGAAAACCGTCGAGCAAGCGTTCCACGTGTTTGACGAGCTACAAGACAGGGGGGAAGCCTGGAACGTCTACCAGTACATGCTCAAGCTGGGATCTCAGGCTGTGGGCAAGCTCGTCCTGGGAATGGATTTTGAGCACTTTGCCAAGGTCGACTCTACACTGCACGAGATGGTCTACAAGATTGCCGAGTCCCTGGAGCTGAACAAGCGCGTGGCATCCATGGGCTCATGGTACCGAAACATGCCGTTCGGCGCCCCGAAGCAGTTGCGCCAGGCAAGACTGAGAATCGACGAAATGATGGGCGAGTCCATCGCCAGAGCGTCCAAAGGCCAGGAGGATTTGGAACTTCAAGATGCTGCCCTCAAGGCTGAGAATGTTGTTGGTAAGTTTTCTACTGCCAGCCATCGCCGCACACCCCCCCTTTTGTTGCAGACACTTGACTAACAGTTCTTGTTTTACCACAGACTATTTTCTCCGGGCAAAGGACAGCAAGGGAAAGAAGCTTCCGCCATCACAGTTTGCTCCAGCTCTGCTCGTAGCTACTGGAGCCGGGTTCACTACCACGTCTTCCTTGCTGTCTTGGCTCATCTACAGCTTGGTCCAGTACCCCGGAAACCAAGAGCGCCTCCTCCAGGAACTCGTAAACAATGATTGGGACCAAGACACCCAGGTCACTGCCGATCTGACCAACCGCCTCACCTTCCTCGACAAGTTCATTAAGGAGACCCAACGCCGTCACAACCCATCCTACCAACCGGGACGGACTGCCAAGATTGACATGATCTTGCCTGGAGGCTACAAGCTCCCCAAGGGTTCCATTGTCATCCCTGCTCTGCATCACATCCACAACAATGCAAAGATATGGGATAACCCTTCACGCTTCAATCCCGACCGTTGGGATACCGATGAGGTCAAAAACAGGCCAGCGGGTTCGTATGTGCCCTTCGCCACCGGCCCGCGTATGTGCGTCGGATTCAACTTTGCGCTGCAGGAAGTCAAGATCTTCCTATCCAAGCTGGTCTACCGATACGAGTTCAGCTTGGCGCAAGATGGGCCGATAGAGTATGACCCTTACTTCCAGCTGATCAGGCCGAATAACCTGTATGTGCGTGCGGAACGAAGAGTCAAGTGGCCGCCCAAGTCGGAGTAAGAGGACGCGGCCAAGGCACGGCTCCATGGTGCTTAGCGGAGGGATGCATGCAATTTGGAAGAGATTTGAATATCAACTTATACATGTAATATATTAGTACCTAGAAGAAACTGAATCATATGTACTATAACCTAATAGCCTAATAATCAGTCTAAATTCAAAGAGCTGCGCTATATATCTCGACTTAGGTACCTGGTACCCCAAGATGATTTTCCACTGGCCGAGTGTCCTTACATGTTGTTTTCCCATTCCTCCCAACTGGAGAATAGAAGTAAGCAAACTTAGGAGTATCACCTGAATAACTCTCTAACCGATCCCGCTGCCGCTCTTATGTACTATTATCGAATGCCCTTCTTCCGACTACCCTGAGTACCGAGAAGGCGAGACTACTACACATACAGAAGGTTCACTACAACAAAACATCATCACACAAGAGGTATTGGTGGCTTGTGGAAGCTAGGTTAGGTTTAAAACTTTTGGTTCAATTGACCGATGCATACGATGAGGTTATTGTCAGCCACTGCATAGGCTGTGAAGCCAGAGGGCACGGAAGCCGCGATACACGAGCAACAGTGTCAGCTGCACAAGATGGGCAAAAACCGCATGATTTTATGAAACAAGATGGTCATTTAGGGGCATGAATTAACTGTACGATTGATGACATCTTTCTTTATACACAGGAAGAGAAACAAATACCGGCCGTTGAAGGGCCCCCTTTCCATCGGCGGTGATCATCATCATAGGTAAGGTTCCTGAGACTGAGTCGAACAATTTAATAAGGCGACTGAGGACACCTGTCACCCAACCCACAACTAACACCTTCCAAGAAATTGCAGTGGTGTTTGTTGGATACATACTAGGTAGGAGGGATGCAACAGCTGTTCTTGCCCCCAATAAGTAGCGTGGCAACACCTCAGCTCTTGCCTAACATCTTTTTGTAAGCCTAAATACTGTAGATATCCTTTCTGGCCCAGAAATATTTCACTATGAGTAGCTAATATTTAAGCTTCCAAACAGGTCAACAGTGCGTATTTTGACGCGAGCAACAGATGCTTTCCGAGAGGAACAGGTGCTGAGGTGCTGACATGCTTTCAGACGTAAAAACACCCCCCGCCCGCCATAGGTATACTTTAGCAATAGGGATATGCTGTGGTTTAGGCGAGAAAAAATATCTAAGCTCGGTGTGAGAATACCAGCCGGGAGGGGGATTCGACGTAGCCACCGTAGGACGTCTAGTCGACCTCGGGGGCAAATTGGTTGCATATGGCGGCGAAGCCGAACTCGGATTCAAGGCCGATGGTATTATGTTGATTGTTGACTGATGGCCATGTGCGTTCCTATGTCGGTACAAATGCCGAAGGGGATCATTGCACGTCCAAGCCGCGTCCCCAGTACGAGTACCATGCGCATTGGATAAGAGCTGCTGGGTTCCGCCGTTCCGGTCACCGTCCAAGACAACAGGCTGAGCCGTTTGCTCCGTACGCACAGCCGAAAGGACCAGGGGTCGGCAGAGGGGCGCTGTGCGTTCCCGCGTTCTGGGTCATCAAAATTGGGAGATGAGATCCATAGACATAAATTTCAACCTCATATGATGAAGGATCATATCTCGACAGCCGAGCTATAGTACGAGTAGCTGTGGTATGATGATATGAAACTCTCCAGAGACCGTACAAACGACAATCAGACATGTAATCAAATTATCAAACCAGTCAAGGACTCAAGTGTGAGGTATCGGGGACTCAGGCTTGTCAGGGTCCGAGTCCTTGCAAGGGCGAACCTGGAAGAGGGACCCTGGTCGCTGGAGATCACCACTGTGCACCACCGCACTGGCCATCTTGCGGCTTGCCATCAGTAATGGCCCGAAATGGACTGTGGGGGATCGCACGAGTGAGACACACCTGGTCGTGGTCGTGGCGTCCCACGAAGGCTGTCGGGAATTCTGGACTTCTGGAGGCGGGCAAGGCATTTGTCGCCTCTGAGCGCTTTTGGGTTTCGGTATTACCATGTATGGATTGTAATATTGGATCGCACGCCTGGAGCACCACTTGGCAGGCCACTTTCCCCTCTTTCCACGTTCCACGTTCCACCTAGCCGAGGTGAGCATGCTGACATGTCATCGTATCTACATCACCAGATCGGTGAGTGCCCGCTTGCCCGATGAGTGGCGAGTGATACGAAATTGGGGAGCGCATCTGCAATCTGTAGTCCAAACAGTGAGCGAGCGAGTTTGGTAAGGTGACGCAGGTCAACAACGGTTGACCAACACCAGACGACAGGTCACTGTTACAGTAAGTAGATTGGCCTCACTTCCTCTGTCGGCGCATGCCTTCCACAGGGAAAAACGTCTTGTTAGAATCTGACAATTTTTGAGTGTCACTGTGTATTGGATAGATGATTATAAATCCGCAATGCTTCGTCGACGACAATATCAGTAGTACCTAATTGGTACCCATGCGGAACGATCTATTCACGAACTAGGCGATAGCTGAGCAGGTGTTTGCCCGTCTAGTGGCACGGCTGATATGGGTGCGTTCAAACGGGCGCGCGACGAGGGTTGGTTGCAGGTGGCAGGCGTCCAGTGAGAGCGCCCACCAGCACCCCACCACCACATCGACCAACCCCTGGTTCCCTGGGGCGCCTCGGGTTCCAGACGGACCGGACGTCACGCCGGAGCCCAGGCGGCCAAGAAGGTCGCCGCATGGAAGATGATGGCGTTGATGGGGCGAGGCTGGGAGCTCGGGGAGGGGGGGCTGGGTCGCAAGAGCGAATTTGTTCGGAGCTGCCACGCGGTTCACCCAGTCAAGACGACAGGTGTCGGTAATGGCCTGTGGGATTCGTACGAGTACAAATAAATCAGTTGGCATCAAGGACGGAACGGGACGAAGAGGGTACGAGTAGTAGAAGCAAAAAAAGAAACGATGGCGAGTACGTATCGTAATCGTGGCCCGTGGACCCCCATATGACGCTGGTGTCATTCCAGAACTCCAGAAAGCGCTGCGGGTGCCTGAGACCCAAGCGCCGTGGTGGGCCTGTGACTGACGTAGGCGGAGAATACGCTTCGCTCCCCCTGAAAGACCCCAAACGAGGTCGCAAAATGTCACACACAAGCGCCGCCGCCCAGGATCCAAGTGCCTCTTTCAACCGCGAGCAGCGTCATTGCTTGTCGCTCACCGCGTGATGATCTTTGATAGCCCTTGGCGGTGGTCATGCGCACAGGTGCATCATCTAGAAGCGACATTGGAAATTCAAATACTCGTACTCGTACTGCGTACTCGGCACGTACAGTGTTGGCTTGTGCCCGTAGAGTGACGGGCATGAGCTAAGGTTTCAAAGGAGCAAGAGCCACTGGCTGGCCCCTGAGCGACTAGCTTGGCTGTGGAACCCACTGCTGGAAATCTGGAGCAAGGGGGTTTTGGGATGCGGCATGGCCGTTTTTTTCCCTGAGCTTTTTGCCTGTAGTCCTGGACCCGTCGTCGAGCTGTTGCCCGCTGTCAACCACCACTGTGTGACCCCCCTTCCCCTCCACCACCAACAACCTGGCCTCGCTTGGTCGCTCTCTTCATAGCCCATTCCACCTCCATCCTCGCCCGCCGCTGGACCAGCCAACCCGGATCCCAGCCCAACGCGACGCACTGCGCCGGTGCTGCAACTGCGCTGCTGCAACTGCGCTGCATCTCACTGCATTGCACTGCATTGCACTGCGCTGTGGCCGATCGCCCCAGTCGCCAGCCATCCCACCCATCCAGCCAAACCAGCTCTCCCTCCACGTCCCCTGCGCAGTTTGCTCGTCTCTCCTCTCCTCCCCCTCCTCTGTCTCATTTTGTTGGCTCTGCCTTGACAACAACCCGTATTACCCTTCGACACCCGTCTCGAAACTTGTCCACGGAAGCGTGACAAAAGCGCCGTATCGTTTTCGCCCTTTTTTTTCCCCCGAGCAACCATTGTTTGAGCGCGGCCCGTCTTTGCTATATACCAGCTGCAGTATCGTGTCGCGGCGTTGCCCGTCTCCTCCCGTTCCCAATTCGTCCGACCTGTCGAGCCGAACCGTTCCCGCCATCCAGGTCTCCTTCGTCCGCACCTTGAAACCCAATCTGTTCTCCGAGCACCCGCTACGTTGCACCTCATACCATCATTCATCGAGCAAGGCCTTTGGTACACCTTGGCGCCACGACCACCCGACCTCGAAGCCTCGTCGAGGGCCAGGCCCAAGCTATTGTCCGGCTATCGACTCTTCCGTCCCATATCGTCGCCGAAACCAAGCTGCGACGACGCCAGAGATCGAGGGTTGATATCCGAGCTACTTCACAGCACATTGACACTTGCTGCCAGCGTGCAGAGCAGCTATACGATCGCTCCCAGGCCGCACTGTCGCCTGGAAGCGAGTCTATTGACAGCCTCAAGGCTCTTGCGGGCCATAGAGCCTGGCCGCCGCAAACACCCGCTGACTGTACAGCCTTACCATGTCGGTCAAGCTGCACAACGCTTCTCGGGATTCCTTAGGATCTTCTTCCTCTGGCAACCCTCTTACGCGCCAAAATACCATGTCGTCCTACGAGGGCTCGCGCTCGGCGCGCCAGTCGAAGCGCTACTCCATGTCCGCCCTGTACATGTCCATGTCAGCAAACGAGGGAGACATGCAGATTGAAGATGAGCTTGCCAAAGGTATGGCGCCGCATCTCTATCCCAATCCAGAGCATAACTGACACTCTGTACACAGCCCAGAAGGCTCTCCGCGATCTCAAGTCAAAGATCTCCTCGCAGTCCAAGAAGAACTTCGTCCTCGAGAAGGATGTGCGATATCTCGACTCGCGAATTGCCCTGCTTATCCAGAATCGCATGGCTTTGGAAGAGGTGTGTGACTTATACGCCTACGCGGCTTGCTGTGTGGACTCAATTAACATCTCCGCAGCAAAATGAAGTTGCGAGCCACCTCGAAGATGCCACCGATATGCAGCAGGGCTTCTTCCCGAACGACGACAAGACCCAGAAATATGGCAACCTGCTCTTCCTTCTCCAGTCAGAGCCGAGACACATTGCCCACCTCTGCAGGCTGGTGTCAATGGGCGAAATTGACTCGCTTCTGCAGACGGTCATGTTTACTATTTATGGCAATCAATATGAGAGTCGAGAGGAACATCTGCTTCTTACCATGTTCCAGGTGAGTTTTAGCCGCGAATGGGTGCGAATGCACAACAATGCTGACTGCCCTTATTCAGTCCGTTCTTACCTACCAGTTCGATAACACATCCGATTATTCCTCGCTCTTGCGAGCGAACACCCCGGTCTCCCGCATGATGACAACATATACACGTCGAGGACCAGGCCAGAGCTTCCTCAAGACGGTACTCGCTGAACGCATCGACAGCCTAATCCAGCTGAGGGACCTGGATCTGGAGATCAACCCACTCAAGGTCTATGAACGAATGATCGAACAGATCGAAGAGGACACAGGCAAACCCCCGCCGCACCTCCCCAAGGGTATCACGGCCGAGCAGGCAGCGGAGAATGCCCAAGTTCAAGCCATCATTGAGCCGCGACTCACCATGTTGACCGAGATCGCCAATGGTTTCCTGAATACTATCATTGATGGCCTTGACGAGGCTCCCTACGGTATCCGATGGATCTGCAAGCAGATTAGGAGTTTGACGAAGCGCAAGTACCCCGACGCGAACGACCAGGTGATCTGCACTCTTATCGGCGGGTTCTTCTTCCTGCGTTTCATCAACCCGGCCATCGTTACTCCCAAGTCCTACATGCTCATTGATGGGCAACCTGCCGAGCGACCACGAAGGACCCTCACATACATTGCTAAGATGCTCCAGAACCTGGCCAACAAACCGTCCTACGCTAAAGAGCCTTACATGGCGAAGCTTCAGCCGTTTATCCAGTCCAACAAGGATCGCCTTAACCGGTTCCTGCTTGATCTCTGTGAGGTCCAAGACTTCTACGAGAGTCTCGAGATGGACAACTATGTCGCACTATCCAAGAAGGACCTGGAGCTTGATATCACTTTGAACGAAATTTACGCTATGCACGGACTCATTGAGAAGCATCATGCCGAGCTCTGCAAGGACGAAAACTCACACCTTGCCACCATCATCTCCGAGCTCGGCGCAGCGCCCGCTCAGGTTCCCCGCAAAGAGAACAAGGTCATCAACCTCCCCTTGTTTAGTCGATGGGAGACCGCTATCGACGATTTGACTGCGGCGCTTGACATCACGCAGGAGGAAGTGTTCTTTATGGAAGCCAAATCCATCTTTGTGCAGATTATGCGATCCATCCCATCCAACGGCCCAGTTTCCAAGCGACCTCTGCGGCTCGAGCGCATTGCCGATGCCGCAGCCACAAGCCGTAATGATGCTGTCATGGTCCGCAAGGGCATCCGCGCTATGGAGCTGCTGTCGCAGCTGCAGGAGCTTGGTGTCATTGACAAGAGCGACCAGTTCAGTCTGCTTCGAGACGAGGTTGAACAGGAGCTCCACCACCTGGGCTCGCTGAAGGATGGTGTCATGAAGGAGACGGAGAAGCTCAATGAGGTGTACAAGACGATCCGGGACCACAACACTTACCTGGTCGGACAGCTCGAGACGTACAAGAGCTATCTTCACAATGTGCGGTCTCAGAGCGAGGGCACGAAGAGGAAGCAGCAAAAGCAGCAAGTCCTCGGGCCTTATAAGTTCACCCATCAGCAGCTGGAGAAGGAGGGTGTCATCCAGAAGAGCAATGTTCCGGATAACAGAAGGGCCAATATCTACTTCAACTTCACGAGCCCCCTGCCAGGAACATTTGTCATTTCCCTGCATTACAAGGGTAGGCCTCTTAACCTTCCCTCCCCCTTTTTCTTTTAGCATTTTACACAGTCTAACAATTTGGCAGGACGAAGCCGAGGTCTCCTAGAGCTCGACCTGAAGCTGGACGATCTCCTTGAAATGCAGAAGGACAACCAGGACGACCTGGACTTGGAATACGTCCAGTTCAACGTCCCCAAGGTTCTTGCGCTGCTTAACAAGCGATTCGCCAGGAAGAAGGGGTGGTAGACGATTTTTTTGTCTGCTTGCCTTTTTTTACGTCCATTTCGCGCATCATTGTACTACAATCGTTGACGGGCCAACGGCGTTGCGGAGCACCGATACCACGAACGTTGATCTGTTTCATTGTTTTGTTTTTCTTTGTCGCCGGTTTTTGAGCCTGGATCTCCTCAGTTCTGTTGTTGTTTTTGTCTTTCCTTCTCCCCGTTTTGCTTTGGCGAGTTGCTCTGCTGCTTATATATATTCATGATTGTTATCTGGGGATGAGCGGGCTATCACACTGCTTCGGCTGGTCCGTTGTGGAACAGTATTACTGGGTGGATCCACAGAAAATCTTAATGAGTCGGATGAGGTACAGATATGTGTTTGGGGAACTAAGAAGGGGGGGTTGAATTTCATTTGTTCGTATGGGCGGCGGCGTGCCTCACGTGCGTTGAGGGTAGGCACCATGCGTATTTACTTAGGTATACTTCGAAGCGTATTCTTGCTGGGCGTTTTGACAATCTTGCCATAAGTCCTAGCTGATGACGGCAGGGGATATTTGCGTGTATATTTCGGTATTTTGCGACTGGGACAACGCCCACGACAAGGCGGAAGACAATATCAAGATCCATTTTCCATTTTGGTATTCCAGTTTCTCTGGCATAACGCATGGGAATGCATTAATATGGAATTATCTGACCAACAAGCTACTAAATACGCGAGGAATGACTTGCCTGATTATACAAATAGTGATGATATACACATTGAAGAACTACAATACATAGGTACATTCCAAAAACTCATCCATGCCAGTCGTAGTGTCATCCGTCGTAATGCCATACAAGAACCCCAGCCAGGTAGGCCACGCCCGCCAAGAACAGAGACGTGCGAGCCTCGGCGCTAGACTTTGATCCCATCTCTATCCTCACTCGTGCCCATCCAATGATTCCACGGCCATCTGCCCCTCCCCCTGTTCTCCATCGCCACAAGCCGTCTCTTGCGTCCCATGGGCGGTGCCGTGGGTGCCGTGGACCAGTTGTCCGGCGGCTGGTTCTCTTCCCTCTCCCTGAGACGCGCTATCCAGGCTAGCGGCAGCGAGCCCAGCCTCGATACCAGGGCGGCGGCCTCGCCGAGAAGCAGAGTGAACATACGTGTCTGCAGCAGGAAGACTAGGAGCATGAAGGGAACGCATACGAGCACCATGGTCAGGGCGAAGCGCCAGTCGTCGGCGGGGATGGAGAATTCGGTGATGCCAAAGACGGACTGACGTGTGTCGGTTAGCTCACCGGCAGACGACCCTGGGAGGGGAGAGTCGGAAGGAACCTAACTCACAGTCACAAAAGTCAGGGGCAGAAAGATCATGCTGATCATGGTGAGGATCCGGATATTGTCCCCCTGGTCCACCGCCCTCCTGCTCTCCTTGATGGAGCTCCCGCTGAACAGCTGGTCGCGCAGGTTCTCGATCTCCTTGCGCGTGCGCTCGTTGCGCTTGAGCACCTCGTGCAGCTCGCTGACGACCTTTTCGAGCTCGCGGCGCAGCGCGGCCATCTTGTCGCGGTACGCCTCGGCGGCCTCCCGGGTGAGCGACGAGGGCGCCGGCCACAGTAGCGGGTGCGTGCCGGCCCAGAAGTCGTCGGTGAAGGTGTCGAAGTAGGCCGTCACCATGGCCTTGATGCCCGTGTTGATGACGGCGAGGGTGTTGTATGCCCAGAAGTAGCGTCGGATATAGGTGAAGTGCTTGTCCTCGAAGAGGAGCTTATCGCGGAGGCGACGGTCGAACATGAACTCAGTCTATCAGGTACTTTGTCAGCTCCGCTCCCACAGACATCAAGGGTTGAAGAAAAAGGTGGCCACGTACCGAAGGCGTGATGAGCTTGGTTATGCTCTCATGAAGAATCTGGTTCCGCTTCCCCGCGTCCCGGTACTCAGCGATGAGAAGATCTAGGAACGCGTATGGGCCGTTGTAGAAACTCTTCTGCTGGAACTCCTCTCCCCTGACGGTGTGCTCGTCGTCCGGGAAGCTCTGGATGCTCAGGAGATGCCACGGTCCAAAAGTGTCGTAGAGGAAGCCCTCCTTGGTGCGCTCCCTCCTCGGTCGGATCCGGAGCGGCTTGGTCGGCTCGCCTTCCAGCGACAGCGCGAGGATGGAGCCGCACTCGGATATATCAACATGGTCTCCCAGGCGCTTGTCTGAAGGGCGCTTGTCGAATCTCTGCCACGGAGCCGGCTCGAGTCCCTCCGCAACCACGGTGTAGTACTTGAAGGCGAAGAAGAAAGAACGCTGGCGAAGATGGGCAAACGACACGGCAGGCTCCGGTACCGGTACAGATGGCGGGTAGGGGTCGCTCTCAAAGGCCCGATGCATGCAGGCGTGGGTGCGGCCTCTGCTGGGGACGTCGGACAGGAAATGGTGGATCAGCTCTGACATGTCGAAGTGAGGTGCCATGGTGAGGTGTAGCGCAGCGAGAATCAAGGGGCTGGGCTCCTGGACAATTCTGGACCAAGTTAGCAAGCATCGCACATGATGAAACTAGGGAATACCAACGTGATGCGACCAACCGACTGACCGTCCGAGTTGACCTCCTTGATAGACTCCCAGACCATTGGCGCATCCACAATCTCATCCTGGCTCTCGAATGGGCCGTCTCCAGCATACTTGACCAGGCCCTGGACATCGACGTCAACGCTTGTCTTGCGCGCCGTGGCATCCGCTGCGACGTCGTACACCTCGAACGTAGCGCTCAGGTATCCCTCGCGCTCGTAGGCGGCAAAGTCACGAAACGGCACCGCGAGGTCCATGTCACTCCGGCGTTTCAGAACCTCCTCTAGCAGCCGCGCTGTCTCGCCCCAGAACTCGGAATCACGCAGGTGCTTGAGCAGCATGTCGTCGGTGAAGCTCAGCGGTGTGAGGGGCTTGGATGTGCGGGGCGTCTCATCTATTGGTGTGGGGGAACGCCTTGGCTGGTTCGCGGAAGGACTGTTGTCGAGTAGGGGGATGAAGCTGAGGTCTTCATCGTGAATGGCATAGTCGCCATCGCCGGGGTTAGGAGTCAACGGCAGGGGCCTGGGCGAGGGACAGATGGATGATGACGGGCGATGGGGCGCGTCCAAGGTTGCGCGCCGTGCTGGGATGGGGACGGTCTGGTGAGAGGAGGTGACGTCTGCACTGAAGACGGGCTCGCCGAGGCCTCTCTCTGGCGGGAGGTACGTTTCGTTTATTGTGACCTCGGTGTCGGATCTCTGTCTCCCTTGGCGAGCGACCCCTTCGCGCAGGCTACGTAGGTTGTGGAGGCACTGCTCATGGCTTTCGACCGTCTTGATCACCTCCTCCAGGTTGTCTTGCTGGCTCGCCATAAGTTACGTCAGTCGATAAAAGATGAAGACCACAAAACGCTTGGGGTATCAATGAAAAGTAAATGAAGAGAGCATGGGAGTGAGATGTAACACAGAGAGGAATTGGGCTGGGGATATACGCACATGTGGGAAAACGGGCTGGAGAGACTTGGCGGAGGCATCCCATGGGAGCTTTCGCTGCGTCCTCGTCAGCCTCGTCTAACGATTGCCAACATCCAGGCAGCCACAGCGAATTGCGGCTGAGTGAGCAGGTCTCCCGGGAGTGGCAGCTTGCGCGCCCCGGGCGTTGGTGATGCTAAACAAGGTATGGTATGGTTGGTGGGAGCTGAGCGCCTCACAAACACGTGGGCACTCATTCAAGTCGAATATGGAACTCATCGAAGACATCCCCCACCCACCACATCACCAAGAACATGACAGTATGACTGACGCACGCCAGCGCCCGGGTGGGGGTGAGGTTGATAGGCTGAATTGCCCAGAGAGCCACCATGGCGTCGGAGCTGTGCAGAAGTGAGGCTGCTCCGGCTGCGGGGGCAACAGTCGCAATACAATGAATTGATATTCGGCATGGTGGCGGGCACTGGTGGCTTCGGGTTGGGGCGGTTGGATGCGGGCGGATGGCGCCGCCCATTGTGGGGGATGGGGAAATGGTGATGTGGCCGTTGGAGTTGTTGATCGTACTATGCCAGATGCGTGAGGCTAGGAATCCGTCAAAGCTTCCACTAATTCGGATACGCCGCCTAGTATTGCCATGTGACTGCAGTGGCTTGCTGGCCACCATCTTGTGTTGCGGTGCGGAGAAAAGAGACGGCCATTTTTCGACTTCGGCGTCCCCCATACGAGTCCACGGCCATCCTTCTCTGAGACCCCCTCTCGTTCCCTGTCACATAGTTGCCTTTGTCCAAGAATCACCAGGCATTCAAGAGAGGAGCTGAAGATGAAAATGGAATTTTGCTCCTGATATTGAATCCACTATTACTGTGATGGCCCCAGCTTCCTGCCCGTCATCCCTTCATTGTTCTCGTAACTCTATGATCCAACAGCAAACACCATAATCAGGCCAAAAGGGCAACAGAACCAATACCGACTGGGTGTAAGATAAGCTGCGCTAGCCTAGCAGGCCATGCGCAACGAGATAAGGCAACTTTGCAGTGCTGGGCCTAGGATGCCACACTGACTGGTTTAGGACCTTGGGTGTCGGCTGGCTTGTCGGCCGTGTCAACCTCCATGGCATCGTCGCCGCCCTCGGCACCCTCGACGCCCTCAAGCTCATCCTCCTCAAGCTCATCCTCGCTCTCGTCCTCAATATCGACACTGCCGTCTTCGGACATTTCGTCCTCATCATTACCATGCTCCTGATCGTTATCGTCCCCATTCTCCACTCCTGCCATCTCAGCATCCTCGCCGGCCTGGCCCTTCTTAGACAATTCAGACTCCTCGGCAGCCTCCTCCTCAGCCTCCTCAGCACCATACTCCTCGCCGTCGGCCACGAGATCGGCCTCGGGTTGCTCTGGAGGGAACTCGGCGGGGGCAGAAGCCTCGGAATCCCTGTCGGCATTGGTTAGTCTCCAACATCTCCAACATTAACCCGATTAAACCAGCCTCGAGGGATACACGATACGTACCATTTGATAGCGAAACGAGTCACGCGGGGCTTCTCGGCTAGAACATTGCGCCTAACGTGGTCCACCAAAGGCTTGGCCGGGGGCTCCGCGTTGAGCTCTTCGGAGTCATACTCGTTGTTCACGTAGTATCCGACCCGCACGAACTCACGGCCGTCGTAGGCGCAAGTGAGAAGAATCACAGTCACGCCAAGGATGTCGGTCTCGGGAATCCGCGAGGTGTTGGGCGCGTCGGCCTCGAAAATGAATTTGTTCACGCCCACGGGGATCGGGCCCACGAGGAGGGAGTCGAGCTCCTGGTCATACTGGTCGCTGGAAGCGGGTCAGCGATAAAGCGGTGAACACTGGTGGTTTGGTGGTGTCACTCACGAGGTGGCAGAGCCAACATAGGTCAACTTCCACTCGAGGTCTATTGTCAAGTTAGACAAAGGAGAATGGTGTCGAAGGCCGGCGACAACGTACCCTTCTCAAGCTGCTCGAGGCACTCGAATGTGATCTCGAACTCGTACTTGTCGGTGAATTTGGCGGGGTTGTTCAACACCTTCACGCCCAAGAGAGAGATGGCAGACATTGTGGCGTTGATGAGATGTAGACGTGAATTTCCCAAGTATTGTTGTGCGATGCGATAGGGGTTGAGAGCGAAAGAAGCGGGATTGTTCAGTGAACGATCAAACCGAGGGAAGGTCGAGATGGGAGTGGCAGGAAGTGAAGGAGGCGGGGCAACGCTGGGGCGGGGTGAAAGAAGCGTCGCGCTGGGGCAGATCAATGAGGCCGTTGCAGAGGGGAGGCGCAGATTTATGGAAAGGCGTTGTTTTGGACTGCACTGCGGGTTGTCAGAGAGGTTAAAAGGGCGAAGTTTGGGGAGAAGCAGGGTCGGCGTGAATGGTGGGAGGTTACGACGGGCGCCATCTCTCCCAAGATGGTGGGACGCGCCTGGTGGCGGGCAAGCGCGTTTAGTGGTTACGGTTCCCCAACGCGAAAACCTGACAGGGTCCATGGCATCGCAACTGTGCTCACCGCCCGGACCACCGCTAAGCCCTTTTCGTCCATCTGCCCAGCCTCCTGGCATTGCGACAATGGAACTTCGAGGGAGCTCGGAATTTTATCGACGACACATCGCCTCCAGCGGTTTCTCCCTCCTCGTAACCCGCCACCGCCCTTATTGCGCCCTTCTCCGACGGCATTGCGAGCCCTAGGCTTGCGTCGCATCAGCCTGTACGGTTGACTTATGCAATATTTATACTATTCCGCGACATTTTTGAGCTACCGCCGACAGATTACAGCCGCCTTGTCGCAGGTCCTCGAGACGTTGGAATAGGTATATCCTGCTTGGCCTTCCGGCCCCTTCCGGCCTCTCATCCATCGAATATCTCATTCCGGGCAACGAATTTTCTCAGTTTACACTGCTTAGTCGACTCATCGGCGTACGAGACTGGCTCGCCGACATCCTTTGACTCGATTCAGTCTAGACGCTCGTCGCGGCAATGGCTTCCGATGGAGCTCCGTGGGGCGAGGGGGGATTTGAGGTCGCAGATGGGACCCATACTCAGCATAGCGACCAACAAGTTGATCAGATTGCCCAAGATTCTCATGTGTCTGGTGATGCAGCGGAAAATGGCACAGATGACGGTGGAGACTATGATCCCGAATCCGTTACCTTTGACAGTTCTACCCAAGTTCCCGATAAAGCTGCTTCGACTCCGCCGCCGCAGCGTCCAGCTTCCAAGCCTAAAATGTCCGGGGGTTTCATAGTGGAGGCATCCGATGATGATGAGGAGGAGGAGGAAGAGTCCCGCCAGCCGAGTGTCAGCGCGCCGACCCAGAACCCGGGGGAGCAGCCTGATACTATGGCGCGCAGCGGTTCAGCTGTCCCTACCCCTCCTAACCAATCCACCGCGCAAGCGCCCGCTCTAATGGCAGGCCTGGATCCAGTTGCGCTACTGGAAGCCCGCGTCAAGGAGGACCCTCGAGGAGACATGGATGCGTGGCTTAACCTCATCGCCGACCACCGCCGTCGCAACAATGTGGAGGGACTTCGGAATGTGTACAACCGGTTTGTAGGCGTCTTCCCACAAGCTGTAAGCCGCCCCTCCTAGGTCTCCCGTTCGCGAGCTGATAATCGTACAGGCGGACATGTGGGTGGAATGGATCGAAATGGAGTTGGGCTTAGACCAGTTTGCGACGGCCGAGCAGCTTTTTGGGAGATGCCTGATGTCTGTCCCCAACGTCAAGCTTTGGACGGTGTACCTCAACTACATTCGGCGCCGTAACGATTTGACAAACGACACTACCGGTCAAGCTCGGCGTACTATCGCCCAGTCTTACGAATTTGTCATTGATAGTATTGGTATCGACAGGGACTCGGGTACTATTTGGCAGGACTACATTCATTTTATCAAGAGTGGACCGGGCCAAATTGGTGGCACTGGCTGGCAGGACCAACAAAAGATGGATCAGCTCCGCAAGGCGTACCATCGTGCCATCACTGTACCCATGTCTGCCGTGAACAACCTGTGGAAGGAGTACGATCAGTTTGAGATGGGCCTAAACAAGATGACGGTAAGAAGCGGTACAGGGAAACGGAAAGACTGGTTGCTAATGCCAATTTAGGGACGCAAATTCATCCAAGAACGCTCCCCGGGATACATGTCAGCCAAGAGTGCCAATATTGCACTGGACAACATCACCCGTAATCTCAAGCGGACCAACCTTCCACGTCTTCCACCAGCCCCCGGCTTTGATGGTGATCAAGAGTTCCGAGAGCAGGTCGAGATTTGGAAGAAGTGGATCGCCTGGGAGAAGGACGACCCGTTGGTTCTGGCAAATGATGAGCCCAAAGTCTTCAAGCAGAGGGTCTTGTACTGTTACAAACAAGCGCTCATGGCGCTGCGATTCTGGCCCGAGATTTGGGTTGACGCTGCCGAATGGTGCTTCCGAAACGATGTGCGCGACAACGACAAGGAGGCGGGCACGGATATGCTGTTGCAGGGCATTGCTGCGAATCCCGAGAGTGTATTGTTGGCTTTTAAACACGCGGATCATGTGGAAGCCAACTATCCAGCCAAGGAGGGAGATACGGCTGAGTATGCCAAGGCTGTGAGGAAGCCTTTTGATGACGTTCTGGAAACACTCTACGCGATGGGCGATAAGGTCAAGGAGCGGGAGAAGCTCGAGATCTCGACGCTAAAACAGGCTGCTGCCCAGGGGGATAGTGTGGAACCCTCGGTTGAGCAGGACAACGACTCGGACGACGACGAGCAGAAGAAGAACCAGAAGTCAGCCACGGAGGCACGCATACAAGCTATCCAGAAGGGTTATGCTGCTGAGAGCCAGTTACTTTCCCGTACCATCTCATATGTCTGGATTGCCATGGCACGAGCGATGCGCCGTATCCAGGGCAAGGGTAACCAGACTGACGGTGGTCTGCGCAAGGTCTTCACAGATGCCCGGCAAAAGGGACGTCTCACTAGCGACGTATATGTTGCGGTGGCCCTCTTAGAGTCGGTAGTCTACAAGGACGCTGTTGGTGCTAAGATCTTTGAGCGAGGCGCCCGACTGTTTCCTAACGACGAGTACTTCATGATAGAGTACCTGAAGTTCTTGCACTCCAAGGATGACACGACAAGTGAGTGTCCGCAGCTCGATGGATATGGATCAGTTTGATCAGTTTGCTAACAAACACCTAGATGCTCGGGTCGTATTCGAGACGTGCGTCAATCGGCTGGTGGCGAAGCCTGAGACATTGCACAAAGCTAAGCCGCTTTACGCCTATTTCCACAAATATGAATCTCAGTTTGGAGAGCTTGCCCAGATTGCAAAACTGGAGCAACGTATGGCAGAGCTGTTCCCTGAGGATCCCGACCTTAGTTACTTCAAGGCCAGGTACTCGTCGGACAAGTTTGATCCGGTTGCGGCGCCCATTATTATCTCCAAGGCGGTCCAGATGCGGCCCAAGCAGATTGTACCAACCATTGAGCAGCCTACCTCGGTTCGAAACAGTCCGCTTCCCGTCAGACAGGAGCAGAGCCCGCGGCTGCAGTACGGAAGGGCGACGGCGTCCCCAAAACGGCCTCTGGGCATTGATGACGAGGAGCTCAATCCGCCGAAGAGACTTGCTCGGGGAGTGTCGCCTCTAAAGGGAGCCGCGGGGCGACGGTTGGACCAGCAGCGACGGAATCAGGCTTCGGCCCTTCACCGGGACATCACATTCTTGCTTACGATCCTGCCCCCAGCCCACACATACGATGGTCAGCTGTTGAACGCTGCCGGGCTCACATCCCTACTACGAGATACCACGCTCCCGGAACCTAGCGCGTGGAATGCAAAGCTTGGGGGCCAGATTCGTCAGAACACTCCGGGGCATGGGCGACAGGCGTCTGGGGATTTCGCGGCCAGGCCCATCAGCCCCTATGGTCGCCTCCAGTCTGCCTCGGGCGGGTACCGGAACTCGCCTCTGAGGACGGAGAGTGGAGGCCACGTCAATCCTTACGCGCCTCCGCCGGACCCCAGCAGCGCGCCTCCCGGCTGGCCTCCCGCCCCTGGCGGTTACGCACAGCCGCCTCCGGGACAGTATGGGGGATACCGATACTGATGTACACGTGGCGCTGGGGTGAGCCTCGCATGGGCTGGCTGCCCCACGAATCCATGGTTTGTATTGATTAGGAGGCATCTATTCATCAGTCCGTACTTTTTTGTCGAGGGTTGGATGTAATTATTGTCAAGTTCCATTGCATGTCTGGCGTTCGGACACGGGAAGGATGGGGCTCATTCAGGTCAAGCAAGGACCAGACAGGCCTGCGGGATGGACATGGCAAGTTTGGTTACCAACGGACTAGCGGCCTGGCTGAAAACAGAGGCAGTTGCAAGATGAAACGAGATTTTGGTGAAACCATCGGCAGCAAAAGTTTCCGTCGCGTGACGCCGTCCCAACTGTGTCTAATATGAATACCCGCGGCCCTCGAACTTCATTTGGCACGCAACGTAAAATGTGGGCAAAGGCTGTGTATCTGCCCGCATTGGCTCAATTTGGTTTGGTGTTGAACGAGAAGGATGGATATGTGCGTCGGCGTTGTTTGCCTCGCGGCAAACTACAGTGCGCTTCAACATGATCGAATGATGCTGATCTCTGTCCACCATAACCTAGCTACTGGTAGATACAGAAAGCTAGCGGGGTCGAGGATGATGCTTGTAGCTCCAACTGAATGCCGATGGGATAATCAGGACGTACAACTACTCTTAAGCAATAGGCGGGAGTTCCAATGGTTATGCGCTTGAAATAGATTCCAAAGCTCCCGCTACTCGCAGGACTTGGTACGATACCTACCTCGTACAGTGTCATGTCTTTGGGCTCAAATTCCTCGTCTCTACTGGAAGCGTGTGCTTGTGCCTTCTCGAGAGAAGAGAGTACTGGACATCAGACAGCTGGCCCTTGAAGCGAGGAGCAAACACATAGAAGGAAGGCGGTCAGGTTTAGCCCAGGTCCTCAAAGCGGCTGCCCCCATTCCGCCCCCTTTTATCTGGCTCCCGTCTCCCTCAGATTCTTCTCACTTCTTTCTCACGTCTTCGCTCTATTTGTTGTCTTTTGGTTCAATCTTCGTCCTCAACCCCAACTTCCTTCCCAGAAGCCCATAACTTCCATCGCACATCCACGTCTGCTCTGCAGGTAAGCACTCCCCAATACACACAATACGCGCCAACACACCGCATATTCTTCATTGTTACTTCCCTACCGGGGAGTCTGGTACCTACCTTGTTGAATTATCAATTCCGTGATGCTGAGGCATCACCAGGCTATAAATACAGCTTCTTCCTCCTCAATCATATCTCCTCCCTTCTAAATCACATCTCTCCCACCTCCCTCTGTCCCTGAAGTAAACTGCTTCTGCATCTAAGCCTCCCTCTCTTCTTGCCTCAACCTAATTTACGAATACCTTCTGACACCCCGCCTCTACCTGATCAGCTTTCACATTGCAACGAGCGTCCCACGAAGTCCTCGGTGAGTGGAGGCCTCCTCTCGTGGTCATGCCTTTGGCTCTGTCCAAAATCCCATCTGTTTTTCTACCATCTCCCACTTGTCTCCCGGTCAGAGTTTGAAAGCTTTTGACAAGCCAAAGCACCTATCTCTCATTCGTTCTACTCCACTCAGCGTTCTAGATGCCCTCAAGGAGCAAGCCCTACCTCAGTTAGAAAATTTGTTGACTTCTGGCCTAGAAAACATTGAGAAACGTACTGCTTTGCCATAGACATTTCTAGCAGAACGCCACGGTGAGTTCTCAATTCTCCTTCTCTCCCAAGCCCTCGAGCTATTCTTCCACCATGACCAACCCAAAACTGATGAGCTCAATCTTAATCCAGATGCCTGACCAAGGCCCTAAGCCCCCAGAGGGATGGAAACCTGGACCCGGATTTGACCCGGCTCGAGGTCCTGAGAGAAAGGGAAACACGCGGATGGAGCTCCCTCCGGATGCTTATATGGACGGAAAGAAGAGTGAATTCACTCTTCGAGGCAACAAATTCAACACTGAGGGAACACCTGATGTTGTTCACACGAACCAGTACCGGATGACCAAGTTTGACTTCTCCAAGAAGATCTATCAGTACGATGTATGCCTCTCCCCGTCCGTTTGTTCTGGTACTGTCTTATTAACATGATGAAAGGTACTGATCTCCCCCGACGACCGGAAGCTCCCGTTCAGAAAGATCACGGAGAGTGAAGCCGTCAAGAAGGCACTGGCCCCTTATAACCACAGCATGTGGATGTTTGACGGGAAGAAACTCGCTTGGGCACCATGCAAAGTCGACCGGGGTGAGGTGCGCACCAAGGTCGACTTGGATGCCAACGAACGGCCACCCGATACCCCTCCTAAGCCAGGATCAGTCTTCCATGTCACTTTGCGCCAGACCACAGAGATCAGCTTGAGTGTTCTTCAAGGATATCTCGAACAAAAGATCGAATTTTCGAACAAGGTCATGGAGGCCATGAACTTCGTGGACCACCTCATCCGCCAAGGGCCATCACAGAAGTTCCTGGCAATCAAACGGAACTTCTACAATCCATCACAGAAAGGCACTCCACTCAATGATGGCCGGGTGGTTGAGGTCCACAAAGGGCTCTACGCTTCTGTCCGTCTCAGCCACAACTTGGCCCAAGGTGGCATCGGGCTGGCCCTCAACTGCGATGTTACCAACACTGCATTTTGGGTGGGCGGTCAGTGCTTTGACACACTTGTCTTGTCGTTCCTCGCTATCTGTGATGGCAGATTCGCTCACTTAAACCCAGCTACGTCGCTTGGTGAGGCACTCCGGCCAAAGCGGAGACCCGACGGTCAATTCGAATCGTCGGACGCATTTAAGCAGCTGAGAAAGCTGCGTCGCCTCAAGTTCACTGTCAGGCACAAAAATCGAACAAAGACCGGCAAGGTCTTTTCCGTCCAAGACTTTATGTTCGGCCAGAATTTTGGTCCTGAGGGAGCAACTGCCCAGACTGTCAAATTCGAGTACAATGGGAAACAAACCTCAGTAGCCGATTACTATCGCCAGAAGTACGGAGTCACACTGAAGTACTCCAGACTTCCTCTCATCGATGCCGGGAAGGGTGGTGCCATTCCCTTGGAGCTCGCCTTCCTCGAGCCCATGCAACGGTTCATGTTCAAGCTGAACCCCAAACAGACCGAAGCAATGATCAAGATTGCTGTCACGAAGCCCCCAGTGCGCCGCAGAGACATTGAGGATAAGGTTGGGAGTTTGAATTTGGCCAATGACCCATATCTCCGGTACTATGGCGTTGAATTTGAGCGCACTTTCTCCCAGACACAGGCCAAACTCCTGCCTGCGCCGGGCGTTGACTTCCGTCAAGGAAAGCAAGCTCCCGGCTTCAGTGGAAGATGGCGACTGGATCAAGGGAACATCAAGTTTTGGAAGCCAAACAGGGCCCCGTTGAAGGCTTGGGGCATCATCGCGATGGACCAATGCATCAATGACCCAGGCCCTCTCAAGGCGTTTGTGGACAAGTTCAGGGACACCTTCATCCGGCATGGTGGAGTCTGCGAAGCACCAGCTAAAGTGATCCAAGTGCCTGGAAACATCCAGCACAATGGAGCCGAGGCCGTTGCTTACGCCCATCAGCAGATTGCCAAGGACCGTGGCTACCCCCAGCTCCTTTTCATCGTCGTCGGCCACAAAAACTCGCCTCACTACGAACGGCTGAAGAAGAACGCCGATTGCCGATGGGGCATACTTTCTCAGGTCGTTGTTTCTAACCACGTCGGAGCCGCGAACGGACAGTACATCTCAAATGTCTGCATGAAGGTCAATGCCAAACTGGGTGGCTCCACGGCTCGCACTGCATCACCGTTTGGCAAGGGCCCAACATACTTCCCTTCAACACAGAACACTATGATGATTGGTGTTGACGTTTCTCACGCCGCTCCTGGAGGAAACAACCCTTCTGTCGCTGCTCTGACCATGAACTGCGACGCGGACGCGAATCGGTTTGCGGCGGCGGTCGAGACAAATGGCTACCGAACAGAGATGGTAGCTCCCAAGAACATGAATGCTTTCATGAACAAACTTGCCCCCATTTGGCGTGTTGGTCACAAGGGAGCTACACCTCATCACATCATCTATTTCCGCGATGGCGTAGCTGAGGGCCAGTTTTCTCAAGTTCTCGATGTTGAGATTGCCGAGATCAAACGGTGGTTCCGTGGCAAGAACATGACGCCCAAGTTCACCGTCATTATTGCAACGAAGCGACACCACATTCGCTTTTTCCCTGGCCCTGATCAGAGGACCAAAGGTGGTGACCAAAACTTAAACCCCAAGCCTGGCCTCCTTGTGGAGAAGGAGGTCACCCATCCTTTCATATGGGACTTTTATCTCAACTCGCACAAGGCAATCCAGGGCACGGCACGCCCCGTGCATTACTATGTGATCCTCGATGAGATGAACTGCCCCGCCAATGCCCTGCAGAAAATGATTTACCACCAATGTTATTCCTACGCGCGATCGACAACTCCGGTGTCTCTTCACCCGGCAATCTACTATGCCCATCTTGCGGGAAGTCGTGCCCGGCATCATGAGAATACCGCAACAAGTGAAGGATTCCGAGCTGGTCCGAAAGGTCATGAAATGATTCGTGACAAAGTTGCCAAGGGCCAGAACGTCGGGACATCTCTGAAGGGGGTCGAGGCTCCCGAGTTGATTGAGCTTGGAGGACGTCTTCCGAAAGAAGGCGAGGTCGACAACATGCCTGCCGATGAAAAGAGGCAGCGGATGTTCATCAAAGAGACTATGTGGTACATTTAAGCCATAGTTGACGATTGAGGAACTTTTGAACGGGATGGTGGAATTTCGCTTTAACGTTGTTATGATTGCTTTCACATAAAAGGGGTGACTGGCTTGGCGGAAGAGTGGCGGCGGGGGATAGCTTTTGCAATTTGCTTGCGCGACTGATTGCGACTGGTTTTACACAAAAGGGGTGACCAGCTTGGCTGGAGAGTGGCGGCGGAGGTAATCTCGAATCCTCAATTAGTTTAGTCTTGAGTTGAGCACAGCTATTTTCACATAGCGGAAGAGGCGACATTGTTGACAATGGTCCTCATAGCCCACATGCCTACATGCTGCAGTCCATACCTAGGTATGATAGATTAGCAATATCAAACCCTCTTTAGGCATTTTCATATGTCGTTTTTCCGGAACTCCTCTGATGTTAATCAATGAGAGCTCATATAGCTCAATCTATCCTAGAAGCCCTAGATTTTCCTGACTGCTAGGGCCAGGAGAGTTGACAATCCTTGTGCAATATCAAGCATATCCAATTTCTCCAAAGAACTCACGATGCAGTTCTAAGACCAAGATCATGAATGAAATTGACTCAGATAGAGGTATACAGGATATTTACGTAAGGGATTGCACGGTACCTATATAGTATGGAATATATACGGAGTAAAATCATCATATGTGTAAAATCACTTCAGGCTATGAGCTGGCGAGGCTCGCGCTGGCAGGCAGCCTCGGGTGGACCGGATCGTCTCCGATCTGCTCCATCTTGAGCTCCAGCATCCTCGTCATGTCCCTGACCACCTGCTGATACTCGGGCTCGTGGTACACATTGAAAAGCTCTAGGGGATCCTTGTCGCAGTCAAACAGCTCCCACTCCTTGTCCTCCTCGCCCCCGGGCCACGCCCCGGGAAGGCCCAGGTGCTCGTTGTACCAGTAGATGAGCTTGTACCGGTGATCCCGCACCCCGTAGTGCGCGTAGGCCTGGTGCATGACGTCGTTGTGCATCCAGTACCGGTGGTACGCCACCTGCTGCCAGTCGGGTGGCGTGGTGCCGCGCAGCAGCTCCCGGAACGAGACGCCCTGCATGTAACTAGGTATCGTCAGGCCGGCGTAGTCGAGGAAGGTGGGTGCAAAGTCGACGTTGCAGACAATGTCGTCGCACACGGTGCCGGGGGTGATGGACGCCGGGTGGCGGATCAGGAAGGGCATCTGGAACGACTCCTCGTACATGAAGCGCTTGTCGAACCAGCCGTGCTCGCCAAGGAAGAATCCCTGGTCCGACGTGTAGATGACGATGGTGTTGTCGGCCAGCCCGTTGTCGTCGAGATACTTGAGCATGCGGCCGACGTTGTCGTCGACCGACTGGATGACGCGCAGGTACCGCTGCATGTACCGCTGGAACTTGAACTCGGCCAGCTCGGTCTCGTTGCCAAAGGTGAAGACGGTGCCGTCGTCCTTGTCGACGAGGCGCGTGGCGTCGGTGGGCACCTTGCGCTGGCTCCAGCCAGGCTCCCGGACGGCGCGCGAGCCCACGCGGCGGCCGCCGTCGGGCTGCGCGAGCCCCAGGTCCTGGTACGTGAGGTCCTCGGCGACGCGCATCTTGGCGACGCGGGCGGCCTTGGCGCGGTTGCGGTAGTCGTCGCCAAAGGTCTCGGGGACGCGGATGGGCTTGTCGGCGTACAGGTGCTTGTGCTTGTCGTCGCACTCCCAGGAGCGGTGGGGCGCCTTGTGGTGGCACATGAGGAAGAAGGGCTTGTCCGGGTCGGAGCGGCGCGTCTGGGTGAGCCAGTCGAGGGACTTGTCGGTGATGATGTCTGTCGCGTAGCCCTCCTCGGTGGTCTCGCCCTCGGGGCCGATGAAGGCTGGGTCCCAGTAGTCACCCTGGCCAGGGAGGACGGACCAGTAGTCGAAGCCTGTAGGCTCGTGGTCGACGCCCTCGCCCAGGTGCCACTTGCCGACCATGGCGGTGCTGTAGCCGCCAGCACGGAGGTGCTTGGCGACGTTGGGCATGTGCTTGTTGATCTTGGAGTCCAGAGTCATGACCCCATTGACGTGGTTGTGAGTGCCGGTGAGGATGGCGGCGCGCGAGGGCGTGCAGATGGAGTTGGTGACGTAGCAGTGGTTCAGCTTCATACCCTCGGCAGCCAGGCGGTCGATGTTGGGGGTCGAGTTGATGCCCGCGCCGTAGCAGCTGATGGCCTTGGAGGCGTGGTCATCGGCCATGATGAAGAGGATATTGGGGCGTGAGGGCGCCATGGCGGCCGAATAGAGAGTGCTGAGAAGCGACAGGTGACAGCTCAGTGAGGTCTTTCTGGGATTCTTGCTATACAGAAACGCCAAGCAGATGTTGAAGAGAATGCCGGTTACTCATAAAGGTTCGAGAGGGACCCCCAAGGAGAGGGGAAACCCTCAATGGGAGGCATCGACGACGACAGCATGGTGGGTCTATTCTGGTAGCCTTTGCGAGACTGGACGTTGTGGATAAGAAAGCCATCGTGGGCTCGGAGGGTGGACGAGTTGAGGAGTTGAATCTATTATCTGACAGCATTGGAACGTCTCATGGGAAACCAATAGCGCGTGGGAACTACATGTGGAGTCGGGTCTAGTGCTGCAATAGTGCATGACGTGATTGCCGTCTCTGGGCCACGGAGATTAACCATCGACTCCCTTCGTACGAGTACACGGTACACTGGTCATCAACTACTAGTACCTATTATGTGTGTCTCGGTTGAACCCTGACCGTCCACTATGTACTGATATAATGACACAATTACATAGCATCATTCTTGAAAGAGTTGAACTACTCAACCATACAAATAGTATATGGCAACAGAGTCTACGGTTGATATCATGGTAAACTCAGAACGGCAAATAGCCTTCGGCCCACTGATTAATATTCAAAGAGCCGATCTTCCGGGCGCCCCCCTTTACAGCCGCGCCGATGTAACCTGATACCCTGTCAGATCGGGTCTTGATGTTACATAGGCATCTGAACCCCGCCCCCACTCGACGGACTCTCGCTCCGAACGCTGCAAGGACGTTGAGGACTTGAAGTCTTCAAAGGCAAAGACGGGCGCTAGGCCCGGATTAGCATCCAAAGTTCCAACTCGCGTGAACCCCTGCGATATACGTGCTCACAGGCATGAATGAGCAAACCAAGGGGAGAGTAAGGGTCCGGGGAGCTCTCTTGTTAAATATGTAGGCAGGTGCCGCAGGGCATCATCTCCCGGGCCTCGACCTTGGCTGCCTGTTGTTCTGGTTTCCAGATTCGACCTTTTTTTTCCCGTTGTTCACGCCGTTCACGCAGTGGTCCAGGGTCCGCAACCCTAACCCTACGCCGCCATGGGCAAGAAGCTAGGCACCTTCCGTGCCGTCTACTTGGTAGCTCTTTCCTGCGTTGGCTCCTTCCTCTTCGCCTACGACACAGGCGTCGTTGGTGGTGTCCTCACCTTGGAGAGCTTCCAGCGCGACTTTCGCTATGGCCCAGCCCACAAAGCCACCGTCTCGTCCAACTCGACTAGTCTCCTACAAGCTGGAGGTATTACCCCCGATCCTTGCCTATCAAGATGAAGCTTGGCCTGACATAGACACCAAACAGCATTCTTTGCCTGCTTCTTCATCTGGCCCTTTATGGCCCGCTACGGCCGCCGCTGGTCTATTGTTCTTGCCTCGGTCATCTTCAACATCGGCGGCGTCGTCCAAGTCATCAACACGCACTCTCTCGCCGCTTTCTATGTTGCCCGTGTCATTAGCGGTGTGGGAGTGGGAATGGCCACCACCGTCATCCCCGCCTACGCCGCCGAGATGGCCCCTAAACACATCCGTGGCATGCTTGGTGCCATGATCCAGCTATTCTTCACATTAGGTGTCATGACCTCATATTGGATCGGCTACGCCGTGGATTCCCGTATGAAAGTCTCTAGCGCCCAGTGGCAGATTGCTATCGGTCTACAACTTGTTCCTGGTGCTATTCTTGGACTAGGAATGGTCTTGACAAAGGAAAGCACTCGGTGGTTGGCCAAGCAGGAGCGCCGTGATGAGGCTATGGCAGCCCTTTCTTGGGTTCGCGGTGGTGAGACGGACGAGGTCCGAGAAGAGTGAGTTTTATGCTATTCGCCCCCCTCCCTAAGAGCCCCCGTCAGGTTGCTGACAGAGTCTCCTCAACTATAGGTTTGCCGAGATCTTGCTGGGTATTCAGGAAGAAGCCCGCGATAAGTCTGGATTGACTTGGAGGGACCTTATTCTAGTACCTGTTAACCGGCACCGACTGTTGCTCATCGTTGCACTTCAAATTGGTGTGTTCTCGCCCCTGAAATCGTCCCAGGAATTTTGCTGACAACACCGCAGGCGTGCAGTTCACCGGAAATACATCCCTAGCATACTGTAGGACTTCCTTGGATCTCTCGTCTCATCTACATAGATTTGCGTGACTGACAGTCTTTTAGATGCTCCTCAGGTTTTTACACTTGTCGGCGGCGGGAATAAAAGCCTTCTCTTCACTGGCTTCTTCGGTGTGGTCAAGGTTATATCTTGCCTCTTCTTCTTGCTCTTCCTCGTCGAGCGCCTGGGCCGGCGCGGCTCTCTATTAGTAGGTGCCAGTCTTATGGGCACCTACATGCTCATCGTGGCTATCCTGACCGCCAAGTTCCCACCCGACCCGGAGAAAGGTCTGACTCCCACGTCTATCGCGTCTCTAACGATGATCTACCTGGAGGCTATGAGTTACAACATCTCGTGGGGCCCCGTTTCATGGGTGAGTTTTAGCAAAACCCTTCTTCCCCTTTTGTTTCCGCTGCTATGGAGTTCAACAACTCACCCTCTTCAGATCTACATTGGTGAAATCTTTCCGACACGCATCCGAGAAGCGGCCACCGCCATTGCTATGGCCACGCAGTGGCTGTTCAACTTTGTCCTGTCCCAAATTACGCCTCACGCCGTCGAAAACCTCGGTTGGAAGACGTTTGTAATGTTCGCCGTTTTCAACTGGGCCCTTCTCGTCCTAGTTTGGTTCTTCGTCAAGGAGACCAAGGGGAAGTCGCTCGAGGAGATGGAAGCCCGTAAGTATTACCAACTACCAGAACCTTGACTGGAGTGCATTTTTATTTTTACTGACTGTCTTTTCTTTCAACCCCAGTTTTCGGAGGAAACTCGCTTCCCGACCGCGACCCTGAGGCGCCCAAGGAAGACTCCCAACCGCTGGGCCACGACACTGTTGTCCCAGATACAAAGAATTAAGAGCGAGTGTTTTAAATCATATTTGGCCTCAAAGGACAGCATTTCGAAACGTCATCGTGTGTTGGGACAAAATGCCATGGTTGCTCCATGGCCGCCCACCAGCGCCAAGCATAAACTACGAAGTTAGCCAAAGGCGCTCAAGATATGAACCGATAGATATCATGTTGATCCAACCCCTTACGACGCTGATTATCCATTGCCTGGCCGCACAGCAGGGGTTACAAGACCCCACAATACTGGCAGCAGTACTTCATAGTGCTGAGGAGCCGGCCAGTTCACCCATTTATACGGCATCCTGCCACTTAATTAAAACCATGCTATGGAGATAAAACTGGCTAGCCCAACTTTAACAAGAACACCCCGAGGGAAAAGTCATGCATTTTCACTTGATAGTATTAGGGAATTAGATGTGAGGGTGGGTCAACGAATGTATTGATCTGGGCTAATGATACTAGTACTCCGTGTTGGGGTTCTTACCAATCGGAAACGACTGTATAAACTACCGGGTAGATATGAGAGACAAGGAACTCCGAAAATCAAAAACTCAAAGAACGCCGTGACTCTGATCATCGAACAATGGAAGGAGCATGTCACTGACCAGGCTCCCTTCTAAATACCGGGCCCAGAAGAGGGTCCCTTTTTGCTGCTAGGCCCTTCGACAACCGCCATAGTAGAGCTCCTATTGCCCCTGGGCTTGATTGTAGTCATCCGAGGAGTGACCATCCGCGCCACACGGGGCTCCAGGGGCCCAGAAACCGGCACCGACTGGACATCGTGTATGCTAACCCTAGAGCATGCCGCATCCTCCTCCTCGTCACTGTCATCGTCGTCGCCAATGGTAAACACCTTGCCGATCCGGGACTCGTACTCGGAGAGCTGCGCCTCCAGATCCCCAATGTGCCCGTCGCGCTCCTCGAGGGTGCCCCGCAGACGGTAGGACAGCTGGGCGAGCATAGAGTTGTTAACGAGAGTGGAACGGAAGCGGTGGTAGGTGTACAGGAAGGCGCCGAGTGTGACGAGGAGCATGCTGCCCGTCAGGGCGACAGCGACTTGGTACGCGGTGCAGCTGTGAGGGGTGATATCCCTGAAATTTATGGGGATTATGGGGGCCATGATGGCGGGCTGGTTTGCTGTTAGACTTTGGTGTGGATGAGTGGTTGCGTGATGTAGATGGCTTTGGGTGCTGGTTTTGTGACAAAACTAGCAAGGTGGTTGATGGTGTTTTTGAATGGACACAAGTCAGTGATGGTCGAAGAGATTGAAGTGTTTTATAGATGAGTTGCTGGATGTGTTCGCCATCATGAACAAGACACCGCGGTTCATCTTGAACATTCTCCGGGGTTGTTCAAAAAGCTGCCACAACCGCACACAATCGACACCCAGAGGCGGCGAACAGCACACGTTTCTTGTATGTTCTGTGATGGCATAAGCATTTTCTAGTAGTAGAAGAGGAGTGGCTGGTGGGTATTCTCATCAAACACTGTTCTTCATGAACAAAGGCTTTGCTTTGTTTAGCTTGCGATATCGCAGCCAGCCAAAGCCCAAGCGTCGAGGGAACAACTACCACAATGCTCACCAACATGGACCGTGTTCTTATTTTTATCTTGTTTTTTTCTCAGAACTATTCTCATGGTATCTTCCAAACAAGTTTTCGATGCCCCCCATCAACGCCAGATCATCCCTATTCCCCATACCTAATCATGATACTTCAGAAAAACTTGCTCTTCAAGCCGCCCATTACAATGTTCCTCTTTTGCCTTCCGATGAACTTATTCACGTCGTCCGCCCACCCCTGGCTTTGCTGCTGCAGTGTGTCCATGCTGTCGCCCATGATATTGAGCTTCTCTGTTCGCTCGTTGAGCTGGCGCGTCAGGTAGTCGCCCCATCCCTCCTGGCTCGATGAGGACGGCACTGCGCGGTTTGCGGCGCTGCTTCTGGCAGCGTGCCTCTCTGCCGCTGCCGCATCCATCATTCGTTTGCTGGGCGGCCGATCAGGCCCACCCACGAGCAGGTCCAAGTCAAGCGGCGACACGTATTGAGTCCCGGAAATCCACTGGAGGTTGGAGATCGTAGGCCGCGACGGACACTCGATCTTGGGGTTGATGAGGGTATCTGGAGATTGCTGCAACCTCTGGCCAGCGCCCCAGACATGGAGTACGGCCAGCTCGCTGGGCCCGGTCCATGCGAATACATCACCTGTCTGCGTCACGGTCGCATTTGTCATCCGCCCGGGATCAATCATGGGGAGGTCGGCCTTGCCAATCTCCTTGAGTCCGGGGATAGAGAACGCGCGAGCAGTACGGTCTCCAAAGACGCCCACAACAGCAAAACCCTGCAGCTCTAATTCTGCTACACTTGCAGCTTCGCATAGTACAGTGTCGAATTCCTTTGATGCTCCCTTGGAGTTTGCGGGCCTGAAGATTCGAATTTCCTTCTCCGTCACTATTCCTGGTTAGCTTTTTGGATGATATGTTCTTAGAAGGGCATAAAATACATACCAGCAACGACAACTCCATTCACATGGCGACCTTCCCTCAATCCAGCGACAGTCTGGCCAGTGGCTGCGGCGGGCTTCCCAGTGTCGGCTTCGATTGGGTTCAGAGATATGATGGTGTCATCAAAGGCCACGACGCCAGCAAGTTTGGCAGAGTATGTTCCATCATTGTTAGGCAGGATTTTGAAGGTAATAACCTTGCCAAGGTTCGTGCCCACAAAGCAGCATATACTAGAGTACTTATCTTCGTCCAGAGTCATGACGCCAAATTCGATGGTAACTGGCCACTCTTTGGGCGGCGCAGTGGAGCTGGACCGGTGGCTCTTGATGAATGATGTTCGCCTTTCCTGCTTGGCAAAGTCGGTCATGGGTGCTTGGTAAATGATGGCCGGTCCGCGCAGATCAATCAGGGAGAGGAAGCCAAGTTCGGATCCCACCGCGACGAAGCCGACATTGGATATTTGCACAGCCGTGATGGGCCCTTGCATCATCTCATACAGCAGGAACGGCTGCAGACCTTCCTTGAGCCCGGGGTCGGCCCTGGAGCTAATGTCTGTTAGGCCCTTGGGATTGGGGTCGATTTGACGGCGCGAGTCCTTTCCGTAGAACCTGTTACCTCCCCATCGGAATACAACAACCTCGCCAGTTCGAGTCCCGACGATGAACTCTCCAGTTCCGCTAGCCATGCGCATTGCCGTAGCCTCGATATCTTCATACCGATCCAGGGCTCGAGCAAGGTCTACCTGAAGCTGTTGGTCGTTCTCAATCTCGTCTGCGTGACCAGAGTCCCAAATCCGGATGGTACTATCCGCTTGAGCAGCCTGAATGATGGTCCTTTCCTCAAATCGCTTGCGCGGACGGGTTGCTTCCGCGCCGCCCTTCAGGATAGGTTCGCCCTGATCACGTTTCTCCATCATGCACAGCCATCTCGGACGTTCCACAGTCGAGACATTAACCCGAGTGACGAATGGTTGCACGAAAAAGGTTGAAGGATGGAGTTGGTTCGCAGGACTGATGGGGTAGCCGGAAGGGAAACTCATGGTGATGAGTTCACCGGATGAGAGAAGTGAGATGATGGCGATGGGATCCTGGGCCCCGCCGAAATGAGGAGACTCGCGAGGAATCAGGAGGAAATCGACTGACTGGGCCCCCAAAGGAAGAGGCAGCTCGTTTTGACGTTTCCCCCGGAAGTATTCTGCCAGCACATGCCATGTAGCCGTAGCATAGACCGGTGTCACCCCAAAATCGATGAAGGTCATGCTCTTTGGGGATACGTCAGCAGGCTGTCCACCCGCGACCAACAGCCCCGAGTCATCGCAATTCTCCTTGCAGCACCATGCCAGCTTTGTGTATGGCTCACAGTGTGTTGCGCCTCGATGGCCAGCATTAGGTTGGTCAACGTTCATTTGGGTCAGAGTCCGCGCCAGAACTACCTTTTCCTCCCTGGGATCCCAGAACACAAGGCTGCCGTCATCGTGAGCAGTGACAACAAATGTCCCCGAGGGGTGCCAGAGCGCGTGTGTCAGCCGTGGGCGTCGCAGTTTTTCCATACCAACACCATTTCCGCCGGGTGCGCCAGGCGGAACTTGATATTGGAGAAAATTAACAGCTTTGTTCTGCTTGAAGGAGTAGACGACAGCACCGTGCGAATATCCAATTAGTAGCTTTCCAATGTCACGAGGATGCATTGACATGGTGACGAGGCTGACGGCACGGACATTGGGCTCTTTCTCGAACCAAAAGTTTGGCAGCCGGAAGTTTCGGGACAGGCTGAGCCTGTCGAGGTCGTAGGCCAGTATTTCTCCGTTTGCCATGCCGAGAAATGCCCAGTCGAGCATGGGATCTGTTACCATGGACACGACATGGCCAGCAATCACCTGGGAGCCGATGCGACCGCCCGTGTCGAGGTCCCAGACCGCAAGCTCGTTCCGGGAGTCGATGGAGACGAGGCGGTTGGTGCTGAACTGGACCTGCTGGAACGACGTCGACCGAGGCGGTTCGAGGACCTTCTGCACGCGCCGTTGTCCAAAGACATAGGCCTTGCCGGCCCCGAACTTGGTCTCACTAGTCCCTATCGCCAGAAGTGACTGCACAGGGTCGTAGGCGAAGCAGCTTAATGCGCAGCACCTGTGTCAGTTTGGGGTCTATCGCTAACCTGGTCATGGACGCGTAACCATGAGCCAACATACCTGATCTGCGAATTGATGCCGTAGCGCGCCTGGTCGTCGGGCGTGAACAGCTCTGGCCGGATGCTGGCAGACAGGTCATGCTGGATGCCTGTCTGCTTCCCTCGAAGAAAGGTCGACATGGCGGCGGCGATGGTGACAAAAGGCTCCTCTCAAAGTCTCAGTCATGAAAGGTTAAAGGGTGGATAGAGGGGCATCCCCGGCAGCGGGGAGTTGGTCTCGACAGCAACGTCATGCACCGTGTGCCAAGATACCTCTGGACAGTGCGCACTGTACAGGACTGTGAGTAACGAGTAATTGATGAATAATGAGCCAGACTGAAGGACTGAGGATACATAATTCCGATGTATGATACATTTTCTCTCAGTGTCAAGAGAGCGCGTATAGGCTATCCGTCACCAGCATTGCGCCCCAGATCCCTCCGCACTCTCCACACCTTGGAGCCCACAGGTCGTTTCTCGTGTCCCTTTAGTATCTCGACCCAAGGTACTGTCGCCATATCACTCGCCTCAGCCACGTTCTCTGGCTCCATGTCCGAATCATCCTCGCTCGTATCCTGCTGTTCCACCTCCAGCGTTCTGGCCCCGACATCTTCATCGCCAGAGCGCTGGTACAGGTCCTCGGTGTACGCCCAATTAGGGGTATCGAATTTTCCGTGGACGAGAACAATCTGCCTTCCAAGCTTCCGGATGCCTTGCACTTTCTCAGACGGCATGGGCGTAATTAGTTGGAATGACTGTTTGGCCACGTCAATCCCGCGGACGAAAACTAGACCAATCGTTTGGGAATATTTGGGATCAAGTGTCGAATCGTCAGGGTTATGAATGAGTGGGAGCCCCTCTGGTGTCCTAGAAACTCGCGGTGTCGTTGATCCCACCTGGAGAAGCCCACGATATGCCTTAGGGTCCTCAATTTCCACGGCAGCCAGCACAGTGCCGTTGATGGTATCCGCTAGGAGTTCTGGCGGTGACTGATAGTCGTAGGAAAGAACCCCTGCAATCCCGCTGTTCGGCCCCGTATACTTCACCCGCCAGGGTATAACGGTGGTCAATGGGGATGGGTTCCACCTCTGCCCTCTCTGTTCCTTGACCTGGGATTCAGCCACTGCCTTGGAATGGAAGTAGGACATGGTCTGCATGGCTCTCAAGTGAGCGCCAGTCCGGGCTGTAAATTCTGCCGTCTGTGAGGGCAAAGTGCTGAAGATATTTTCAGTTGCCGCTTGCAATACGTCAACCGTTTCCCCAGGACCCTCCTCAGACATGTAGACTACCTCATTCGGTGAAGTATAGCTGATGATATTATCCAGTAGCTCTAGTCCTGTCCCCAAGATCCAGCCAGGAGTGTTAATAACCAAAGGCAGGTGGCCTAGAGTTTTTTGATACTCTCTGTGGAGGTCAGTGACACATTCTCTATAGCAGTCTGGATCCGAAGCAGGGGTGACAGAAGCCAAAGAGTGGCATCGTATTACACTGAAGGACGAGCTCTCAAGGCTGGCATGCGTAAAGGGGGGGCTCAAGTTGGGCCGAGTGACATGAACAAGTGACAGTGTTCCTGGAAGAGCGTACTCCGGTTGTCCGGGGTCCAGATCCAGCACCGCGACGCCCTGGGGCTCCTGGGCAGTTGTTGATCCAGGGACTTTGAGACGTCTCGTGACGAGGCGATTCGTCAGGATCTTAGCAAAGGTTGACTTTCCTGCCGACTTTGGTCCACACACAAGGGTGGTGAAAGCCTCGCCGTTCGCCCCGAGCCCCAGCAAGGATGACAACTTCTTGTTCCATTCTGGGGGCGATGCCAGATCTTGAATGAGACACTTCTTTGGTGCGTCATCTGACGAAGATAGCTAGGTATTGGTTAGTTCAGCTATTCCGTTGCGACATCAAATTTACTCACAATCTGAAACGTCGGGTTTGGACCGCTCAAATTCGCTACAGGGTCTGCGGGTTCGTTCCACATCCTTCTAAACAAAGGGGTCAAGCGTCCCAGCTGACGCAATGCATGAGCATTGGGATCGGCGTGCAACTCCAACCTCGTGTGCTCTCGGGTTCTCAGGACTGGAATCGCATGACAATGTGGTGCATGAACCCAATGGGTGTCACCGTCCGGTCTAAGGGTAGCACCAGCCACGGTCATTTCTCCCTCAAGTATTTTAACGCCAAAACTTCCGAGAACTAGGAACCGCTTCTGGGGTCAGAATTCTACCTTTTCTTGGGGACAGTCAACCTACCTCGCTCTCAGCTAGACGAAGCTCAGTGACGCCATCAGATCGAGTACGAGAGTTCCGTTTCGTTGGGCGGAACGACGAGAACTGCACTGTCTGAGAAATACCGATGGCTGTCGAGGAGTCTAAAGCCGATCCGTCGCTAGCCAGAACTGTCAGCGCCGTACGCGTCGGGGTTTGAACAATGAAGCGCACCTCTTCTGCTCTCCACCCCTCTTAAAGGTAGAAGAGCGCGGGGTTCTTGCCGAACCCGGATGCCCCTTTGTAACATGAGGGGTGGATAGTGATGGAGAGTCACCTTGTCGACTGAGGCCCTGGAGAACGCTGAAGGCGTTTGAACTACCTATCGTCGGTTTTGGCTCAGGGGTTGAAGGTGCACTGTTAGAGGAAGCAGCTTCGGCTGCCCCCCCTAGACGCCGTCTTGCTGAGATGGCGCTGATAGCACTCACAGCCGCTGCAGTGGTGGGATTTATTAGCCTTGCTCATTGGATGTTCTCATCGGTAATGTCGTCTTCCGTTCAGACGCAACTTACATTGAGGTGCATCTTGGGGATCGACCTTCCGTCTCTTGTTAGAGGACATTATAGGGATTTTGAGCGGAGCCTTCAGGTTCCTCTCTCGTCTAGAACGATGGCTAACAGGAACCCATTCCGGGGCAATGCCGTGAGGAACTGGCTGACCGCTGTCCGATATGGCATGGCCAAGGCCCCAACCATGTGGTGTTGATGAAAGTGGTTCCATCTTATCGATAAGCCCAAGCTCCCAGGCCATGGAAATTTTTAAAATCTTGCGACCAGACGCGTTGGGCAAGAGCGGCCCGTGCACAGGGACCATCTACGAGTACAGTGAAGTGACGATTTTCTGAGCGCGTCTTCAGTGGCCTCTGCCGCAGCAAGTGCCTGCGTTATGCCCCACGTTCTTTTTCCCTGCAACCAGGTCGAGGCCAAAATTTCACCTCCAACTCCGGCCTCGAAGGCTTCTCATCTTCCACAAACTCCATCCTCGCGAGCTTGCGTGCTCCTCCTCCCTTCACCCTGCCACCTTTACAACGCGAAAGCCCTCACACATCCGCCGCAATGGCGCCCCGCGACCAGTATAAGGTGCATTCGCTCAAGGCGCACCTCGCCAACGCGAAAAACGGCGCCAAGGCCGACACCACCCGCCCCAGCCAGCGCCCGGCCGTCAAGAAGGAAGCTGGCAGTAGTTTGAATAATCTCTTCCCCAACGACGACGATGATGAAGAGGAAGAGAGCGGAAGCGACAGCAGCGACGATGAAGGTGGTTCCCAGTTTCTGCGTAAGCTAGGTGCCCCCAAAGCAAACGGCACCTCGGCCTCCAAGCGACGGAGCAAGGACGATGAGATCGCCGATAGCGACGTCGAGCGTCAGCTGTCCTCGAACAAGAAGCCGTCTGCCAAGGGTGCGGCGCCTGTCAACCAAAAAGAGCAGGAGTCCTCGAGCGATTCGAGCAGCGATTCCAGCTCCGACTCAGAGGAGGCTGAACCGAAGGTGAAAGCCAATGGCAAAGCCGCCCCCAAGGCTGAGCCTAGCGACTCGAGCACCTCGAGCAGCAGCGATTCGAGCAGCGATGACTCCAGCAGTGATAGCGAAAGCGAGAGTGAGGACGAAGGTGACGGTGCGAAGAAGGCGACCAAGGTGGTTGCTGAACAAAAAGGTGCCAACAGCGCATCTACCAGCACCAACACGTCGAGCAGCTCGGATGAGGAGAGCGAGAGTGATGACGAAGATGATAAACAGGCCCAGCCGGCCAATACAGGTAAAGCTCCTCCGGATGAATCGTCCTCGTCGGACTCGGAGGAAGAAGAGGACCAGGACATGGCCGACGAATCCATTCACATTTCGGACCGTGAGGGCGGCAGGCAGCTCGCTGTGCCTAAATTTATTGCCCCCGATTTCACGCTCCGCAAGAGCGAGGAAGGGCTCCACGGAAAGGACGTTGCTCAGATCTGCAACCAAGCGAACATGGAAGGAAAACAGCTCTGGTATTTCACGGTCCCTGCGAACGTGCCAGTCTCGGTCGTGCAGAACTTGGAGATCCCTATGGACCAGGCTCAACGTGGTGACTCTATTTTCTCACACAACGGAGAGTCCTATGGCCTCTCGTTTGACAACATAACTCCCAAAAGCACAATCCAGATTCTCATTCCTTCCTCTGATAGCCCCCAGTACCGATCATGTAAGTTGTTGCGAGCTATGAATGCTTGACCACTTTGCTAACTGGCCGCAGCCACTCGCCAGCTTGACCAGGTTATGCAGATCAAGCGTACCACCCAAGTTGGTACCTCCGCAGGCTCGTCTTATGCCCCAGCTCCTCAGCCGCCGGCTCGACCCCAGCCCGAGGGACTGAGACCGCGTTTCAAGCCTATCGGAGTATACGATCCTGCGATCAGTGTCCCTACCAGCGCCGCTGCCGGCACGGAGGATACTGAAATGACCGAGGCTCCTACTTTGGCCGCCCCAAAGGAATCGGCCAAGAAGGGGAAGAAGAAGGCAGACGGAAAGGCCGAGAAGGAGAAGAAAACCAAGAAGGCCAAGAAGACCTCAGGTGAGGCCTCTGAGCCTGCGACCGCTGAGCCGTCACAGTCAGACCGGAAGAGGAAACATAACGCTTCCGAGGATGACGCCGCTGCTGCTGCCGAGCAGCTGCTGAAGGAGAGTCAGTCGGCCGGCAAGGCGTCGAAGAAGCAAAAGACGGACCGCAAGGGTAGCCCCGACTTAGGATCCGAGCCATCTTCAACCAGCCGGAAAGAAACTCCCATCTTACCTCCGACGGTCCCTGCGCTCTCTCAGTCGCTCACCAGCACGAACTCAATCCCGGCTGCTGCCTCTACCCCAACTGCAAAGAAGACCAAGTCGGCCAGAAAGAGCAAGAAAGATGTCTCAACCCCTGCGCCAGCCTCAAGCATGGAGACTCACCCGCCCAGTACCGCTACTAAGCCTACACCGGTGCCGCTCCCCAGCTTCCCCGGCTCGTCCCAGCTGAGGGGCTCGCCTGTTGCTTCTTCGCCCCAGATTGCCTCCACTCCCGTGCCAACCAAGGAGAAGTCTAAGAAGGGGAAGTCCGCTAAGGGCAAGGACAAGCAGCAGACGCCGACACCGTCGAATGGAATGCCCAAGAAGGTCACGCCGGTCCCTCTGCCCAATGTCGCCGCAGGCTCGGGCTAGAACCCTAGGCCCTCTGCGAATCATTGGCGACGGCTGAAGGCACCTTTCCGACCACTCGGTTCTTAGACGGGTACTCGCGTCAACACCCTCCGTCGCGTTTGCCAGCCCCCTTTCGGCTTTCTACCTCGAACGCGCAAGAACTGTGGCCTTATTTTTGGCAATGTCTTGCCGTTGAGAACAGAATCATCCAAGGGGGACCGACTACATTTTATCGATCCGGTCACGCTCTAGTTTACACTCAGGATTTCCATTTACTCCTTGGAGACGAGCCCGAGAGCCTTGATGACTCTCCATTTCATTCAGATAGGCGTTGGGGCCGGAAGGGTTACTGCTTTCATATTGTTTTTGCTGCGTGTTTGCTTTTGTACTTGGCATAATAGTACGTACGTACGCCGTGCTGTTCGCGTTAGTCGATAGGTAGGGGGAAAGGCGCAAGATTAAAGGGCACCGTCGCTCAGAGAGGACGACTGTCCCTCAGGAGACACTGGTTGGCTTCCGAGGGGGAGGCGATCGATCCCCTATGCGAATGCCAGCTTAGGACAGATGTGATATCAGTTTATCAACATAATCAACACATGCTGGTAACTCCTTGAGTTCCAAGTTCCAAGTGCACACGTGACAAATCGAGCTAGATGTCCTCAGACGAATGTCTAATAATAATATGATCTTCTTCTGTCCAGTCCAGGGAACGGCCCCAACCATTCCCCAGAGGGCAAGTGATGATCGTTCAGGGTACGTAGAAATGTTGATCAGCATCCTTCGGGCTTCTGTTAGTGTCAGTACCCAGTCACGAATGATATGCCAATCAGCAGCGGTTTGGCCTAGATTGCCGAATCCTTGCTGGGCTACGCCTCCCAACCACTTGGGTTGCGCCACGCTGTTACGTATGCTGGGGCATTTTTGTCGCTTGCGTACTCCGTACACGTCTCACGTCAGAGGTCGCAAATGACATTCATTATGATATTACTGCTAGTAGTAGTATTATTGCACCGTGTTACCAGGTCCGTACGAACAAGCCAATTGGACTCGGGGCTAAGCAAGCAGGGCCTTGATACTACTACCCCAGGAGAGTCACCCGGTTCTCGCGTCGCATGAGTTCCCGGTGAGTTTAAGGCACGCACCACGCGCCAGTTGCGTGGCTTCGCCTGGGGGTCTCAGAGGCGATAAATCGGCCATGGGCAGGGTGCATCCCGACGCGAGATCCGTGCTGCACTGATGCCGGTACAGGAGCCGTCGGGTGAACTTTGGGGTGAATCGTACATACAGTAGCGGGCTGCGGACCGTCGAGGTTAGGCCAATGCCATGCCACTTGGATTTCTTGCCAGGGGTCCGTGCCGCTCGGGGGTTAAAGGGGCTAAATTAAGACGTCGCAGGGTCGAGCTTCATTGTTAAAAACAATCAAACTGCTTGTCAAGGTGTCGCTGTTCAGAATCGACGATGGCGGAGATTGTGGCTTCCCGAGGCCGCGGCTGCCCCGGAGATTAACAGGAGGGATCCCCGCCAGCAGGGGGCAGCTGGCCGCAGGCTGTGATGGCTAATAATACCTACTATGATGCCTGCGATTTGCCAGCAACAAGTTGCAAGACAGACCTGGACTCCTGGGGTAGCAATGAGCCCATGGAGGTTGCGGATATCAGCCAACTGTCCCAACTTCCAAGGTCCAAGACACCGTGGCCGCATCGCGGATGCGGGACTCGAGCCGTTGTTGGGGTCGGGACGGAATCGGTGATCAGACAGTGTGACCAGTGCGGACTGCGAACAGGACGGGATACAGAGACGGTTCATGGATGATGGTCCGGGCCGCCAGAACATCGCCCCTCACGCGGCTATCACAGTACTACCACCATACTAGTAATACTCGTACGGATGCATAGGACGTTGACTAGGTAGGTACTGACAACGTGCATGGGATCTGCTGGGTGTCGTTGCGTGCACGCAGCCTGCTGCAGCTGGGAAACTCACCGCAAGACTCCAGAAAGAAACCCGGCATTTGCATTTGCAGATGTCTGCAGATGTCTGCTGATGTCTGCTGATGGTGATGAGCGCTGGTGAGAAAATGCCAAGAAAAGGTGCCGCCTCATTTAATTAATCTCGCCGCCCTTAGGAAACCCAGGAATGCGATCGCCATGATAGGCTCAGGGTTGGTACCAGTGTCAAACGGTCCTGATGGCGCCGAGTATCAATGTTCTCCTACAAGTACTCGAGCACTCGTCATCCTACATACTATTACTGGTATTAATACGAGCAGTACAAGCATCAGGAGGAGCACTCGTACAGAGGCATTTGCCAAAGTCTTGCGTCGTGGTCGAGCGCGCCCCGATTATGGCCGAGGCCAAAGGGACAAAATGGATTTTTCTTGCGCTAAAAGAAAAAAATCGATGCCGCTATGGGGAGACCACCAAGCCCGGGTCCAGCCCGTGACCCACAAGGATCGGTGACCGGCCCACCAACGACTTCCGAGAGGCCGAAGCACAATGAATGGCGGATGTCAGGCCATGTGAGAATACGCGACAATTGCGAGAGTGTCTGAGTCCTGACACGACTAGCAGAGGCGGGCAATCTGCAAAGTAATAGAGGTTACTCAAACACCTGGGTGCGAGTCATGATATTCCTCAGGACCCAGAGCCTCGGTGCAACCTCGCACTTGACAGGAATGCGATTGTTGCGAAATACGCGAAGCTCGGTCGTGGCCATGGTGCCCTTGTTCCCGAGAACCCTCGACTTACCCCCGGAGACGCGGTGCACGCGGTACACGCGGTGCGGGCTCTACGGCAGCGACGATCCTCCAGCAGCGGCCAGTTGCGTGAGATGGCGCCGAGCCACTTGTGGCACGGACAAGGACCCCTGCGCGCCCAGAACTCCACTGCTCCAAGGAGTCCAGACAGCGCCAGAGCAGTGGTGGTCGCGTGCTGCAATCCGAGTCACACTCGCATTCACAGGTCAGGGCTCCTGAGGTCTCACGGCGTTGACGGGTGAGGGCCTGAGACAATGTATTCGTTGTAATGCTCGTACTCGTACGTACTCGTAGTACAAGCATGAGCATAGGTGTAAGCGCATGCCGTAGGATTGCTCAGGCTGGCGAGATGAGCGCCCGCGTAATGAGAAGGGGCTAATGCGACAAAAAGCGAGGCTGAAATCGCCAACGACGCATCATCGTGCGAGCTTGTACGAAGTACGACGACGGAAAAAAGCACATGGCTAGCCAGCTCATATTGGTGACTTGATGCTATTGCCTTATTGGTGTCCGTCGTGTTATGCGCCTGTGTCGCATCGGGGCTACCTCTCTGCCCAAGTGCCCGTCAAATGCATGACGCCATACTACAGTCCGCTGCAGGCATGCGAATGATCAAATAAGGCCGTGAGGTGCTCGCGTGAGCTTCGACTCTCGGCGACTCGCTAATGTAATACAGAGTCCGTACTTCCAGGCACTAACATGACAATGTCCTTCGGCGAGTGTGTGGAGCGTGAAAATACTGTCTGGCTTGGCTGCTGGGCGTAACAATGAGTCGCCAGAGTGAAAGCCACGGGGCGCCAATCTCTAATCTCCCACGGAAGACAAAAAATTGAACCTTGCCCTTTCCCGTTTGTATGGGTACCTCTCCAGCTTGTACCCCGACAATGCCGACTGGACCGCGCCAAGACACGAAAGGCGGACGATGATTGGCCCTTGGAACAAAACTTGCCGCAGTGAAACCTTGCCGACGCCCTTTGCCAAGCCCTGACGAGGTGCCTGCCAGACGAAGGGCAGATTTCGTTGCCAGTGTTGAACCCCTTCAGAGTTTCCAGGTTCCTGCAGTAATTGGAGGGTGATTTAGTGGTTACCTCAGCATTGAGTTTCGCAGCATGATGCAGTCCCTGCGCAATACCTGGGCCGGGGCCTCGGCGCTCAAGCTGTGCGAGTGCTGTAATAAGAGCGGCGTAGCAACTGCTCACACGGCGCAGCAATGAAATGACTTCAATGCAGGCTGAGTTCCGTAGTTGCTGACAGGCTGGGTGAGATAATATTAGGCACCCAGAGGCCAAGACCGCCGAGATCCCTGAATAATCTCCCTCCTTGGCTGTCAGTGGCCACAACAAGCCACATCCTGGGACTCTCCTGAGCTCCTCAGCCTCTTCCTCTTGTGACCCTCGGAGTCCAGCCAGCACCGGGCTTCGGACACTGGGGCATCCCGTGCCTCCGCCACGGACGCCTGCATGTACTTGTTTGTCAGCGACAAGACAATTGTCCAACACCCACGGTTTGCTGTCCTCCCTGCGTTCATTTCTGGATGGACATGTTCCTCACATCTGGAACAGAGCATGCAGCTAGGGCTGTGATTCAGAGATGGAACTGGAAATAGCGTTTTGTTTGTCCAACGAACCATCAAGGAGCCTCCTTCCTCGGAGACTGCTACAGAGAGCAGCAACCGAACCCCGATGAGGTCCTCCTGCCTTGCGCATCGATTCGATGTGCCGGGTCTTAGCGCCATCCGCGGGGTACCTGCCCCTCCTGTACCAGGTACCCCTTCCCGTGGCATCCGAGCAGGCGCTTGGCCCCCAGCGGCCTCGTCACTTCGGGAGGCTGCCCGTCCTGCATTGCCCACTGGCCCAGGCCACCAGGTTCCAGAGCTTATTACCTATTAGTACGTAGTGTGCCCAGCCCAAGGCAATGAGGCAAGCTGCGAGACCGGGTCCTCCGCGAGTTTGGTTTGATTCTGTTTCCCTCCGTCATTCCTAACCCTTCCTCCTCCTTCACCCTTTCCCACCCGCGAGCCCATCCGCGACTTCGACCTAGGCTCCCCTCGGTCACTTAATTCCTCTTCCTCGTACCTTCGCTTCCTGCGTGGACGAACCTCGTTTGGGCTGAACAAGATTGCCCCTTAGCCACCGTCAGCCCTTGCTCCCGACACTCACTGCGCTCCACACAATCCAGCTCTTGTTCAACGCGCCCTTGCATGTCCTCGTGGTCAGTAACCGGATTTGGAGGAGGAATTGCCCGGGCACAAAGGGCCACGCGGCCTTTGCAAGAGACGCTTCGTTGTTGCCTTCGGACTGCTGGGATATGAGTTGGGAGTTCGGCCGTACTCACCATACACTGTTTTGACGACGAGGAGCTCCCGCCCCCAGCCGCCTTGTCCTAACGATCACGTCAATCACCCATAATGAGCGACCTCCCCGGGCCCTTCGCGGGCAACCCCAAGTCGAAACCGACGCTCCCGTTCCTCCTGACGGAAAACCTCAACGCTGCGATCCTCAACCACCTTCCTGCCCGCTACACTGGTCGTCGGCGCGCCAAGTCCAAGTCTAAGATATTGCCTCCGGGAGTAGAGGACATTGCCAGCCTCAAGCGTTCGTTCAAGCTGTGGGACGGTATTCGAGAGATCCAGAGGCACCGGTGGCGGAAGTCAGATATCCAGTATGCCTTCCTGGCATTCCTGACGCTCTTCTCGCTGTGGATTGCGCCGCCTGCGCCGATGATCAAGACGCTTGCCGTGATTGGTAGCGTTTGGCTGCTTCTCATGCCTGCCACGGGTCAATTCTTTCGGCCTTCGATGATGATCTGGATATGGCTTCTCTATTTCTTTTGTTCTCGGTGAGTCCCTAATCCTGTTTATCGGCCTGGTCATGTGGAGCGCTAACCCATGAGAAGTTTCATCCCCTACGACTACCGACCGCACATCTGGGTCCGCGTCCTGCCCGCTCTAGAGAACGTCCTGTACGGCGCCAACCTCTCGAATATCCTCTCGGCACACAAGCACCCAGTGCTCGATATTCTCGCCTGGTTGCCGTACGGCATCATGCACTTCGGAGCCCCTGCTGTGTGCTCACTAGTCATGTTCATATTTGCCGCCCCCGGGACGGCGCCAGTTTTTGCCAGGTCATTTGGATGGATGAGCATCCTTGGCGTGACGATCCAGCTCTGCTTCCCCTGCACCCCCCCGTGGTACGAGAACGAGCATGGCCTGGTCCCCGCGGAATACGGAATGCCAGGATCGCCCGCTGGCCTAGCTCGCGTCGACGCCATCTTTGGCATTGACCTCTACACGACCAACTTCACCACGGCGCCACTGCCATTCGGTGCTTTTCCCTCGCTCCACGCCGCAAATGCAGTCCTGGAGGCGCTCTTCATGACCCATTGCTTTCCCCAGTTCCGGACGCTCTTCATCATCTACGCTGGATGGGTTTGGTGGGCCACCATGTATCTGAGCCACCACTACGCAATCGACCTGGTCGGTGGCGGGATTATCGCTGCGGTCTTCTACTACACAGCTCGCGCTCGTTGGCTGCCCCGCCGTCAGGCCGACAAGATAACGCGCTGGGAATACGAGTATGTCGAGATCGGGGAGACCAATGAGACACTCGACCAGGACCACGACAACTACTTCAACGCCGGCCTTCTGAGCCACCGAAGGGGTAGTTCAAGCGATGGCTGGACAGTCGGAAGCGGATCATCCTGGGGCTCCAGCAGCGGTACCTTGAGCCCAGCTACGTCAGAGAGCACGACACCAGGTGGATTTGCCTTCGATATGGACGGCCAGGGCAAGATTTGGGATGGCACGCCTCCGCCTCGCGAGATCGAACTGCACGAGGTTGTCGTCGGGCGGTGATAAGTATCCCATTTCCATCGACGACGAACACGTACTTGCAACGAGATATTCCGAGCCATTCGCGACATTCATCGACCACATCCCCCTCTACGATCCTCATCAAAGACCTTCGTGCTTCATTTTTACCTCATACTCAAATCTGAGACTTGAGAATATTTCACGGCATCCATCGACACAGCGACATGGCGCATTGAGATTGGTTTATGCTTTTTTTTTAACGACAAATGGACTTCGGTCTAATAATTCAAGGACACGGCCGGTCAAGTCTGCATTCATGAGGGCGCGCCCCATGCGGATAGAGGATAATCCTACCAAATACTTAATGTATATATTGTAGTATTCAGAGGTGGTAATTCGGTGCACGGCAGAGAGCTGCGTGCACTAAGAACACTCGCTACATTCCCCCAGTGCCCCAATGGTGGCATTGGAAGTGGTCTGAAGACCAAGAGGTGGTAATGAACAACCTGGGTTTGGGGGATGAAGACAGGAAGATACCCAAGCTACCACTCGCTAGAGAACAGAGTTACGATGATAACTCATAACAAGATTCCGCTACATTATGGTGATGACTGTGTCCACACGCGCACTTTGATATATCATATACCTTCGCTCTCGGCCTCGCGAGCGTTCTCTGCGTTCTTCTGATGACAAGCGGGAGCGAGTACTTGCTGAACAAGATCCCAGCCAAGTGACAATCCCAAGTATAATTTTCCATGCCCAAATCATTAAATGTACAGCGTTGCTCTCCGATTCTCGTGATGCTAAATTGTTCGCTCCACCAATTCACCTGCGCTCGTATTTGCCAGATAAGAGTGCGCCATCTACACATCATCCCGCAGATACGCCCCTCCATTCCCTCCCGCTGAATAATGTCTTCCCTCACTAAAGCAAATTGTGCGTCCCCCCTCGGCGAGTCTCGTCTCCTCATCTTGACCCGGGAACCATATCAGACGACCTGCGCCACCCTCACTCGACAAAGCCCCGTCAAGCGGCCCTCTACCTCCGCGCCGGTCCGCTCCAGAGGCCTTTGCTCGTCTCGACCACGCGATTCGCCGCGTTACCCGGCTGTAGAGAGGAGGGTACACTCGTGCCCCCCATGACGACGTCCTCCCCGCCGCCGCCCCCGCCGCCGCGGGTGCTGTGACCACTGTCGTCGCCGCCCATGGAGATAGCGCTATCATCCTTGCGGCCAGCAGCAGGCGCGCCGCGGTTGGCGCCGCGGTGGGGCTCGTTGGAGCGGGCGCCGTCCATGAGGATGTTCTGGGACTCGCGGAGCTTATTGATGGCGCGGACGGTGTCGATGGCGGTGTGCAGGGTGCGGCGGGCGTTGAAGTTCTTCTTGATGGTGGGGAGGAGGTTCTCGCCGGCGCCGTCGGACACGGTGGCGGCCACGAAGGGGTGCTGGAGGGCCTCGTGAGCGGTGATGCGCTTGGTGGGGTCGATGGTCAGGCAGCGCCGGATGAAGTCCTTTGCGTGCGAGGAGACACCACGCCAGTACTCGATCGGGGTGAAGGAGTAGTCGGCGTTGAGGATGGCCTGCATCTCCTCAAAGTCCGAGTCGCGGTCAAAGGGCGTGTAGCCGCAGAGGAGGAAGTAGGTGATGACGCCAAGGGCCCAGAGATCGACGGGCTTACCGTGGCCCGTCTTCTTGAAGATCTCGGGGGCCATGTAGCCTGGGGTGCCACAAGTCGTGGTCAGGACGTGAAACTGCTCCTCGTCCATGATGCGCGAGAGGCCAAAATCGGCGATAAGCAGCTCGGCGTTGTCCTCAGGAGTGCGGAAGAGCAGATTCTCAGGCTTGAGGTCGCGGTGGACAATGCCGTGGTCGTGCAGGTAAGCGACAGCGGAGAGTGTGGCGCGGATAAGGTCGACGGCGTCCGACTCGTAGTAGGAGCCCTTGCGGCAGATGCGGTCGAAGAGCTCGCCGCCTAGGGCGAGGTCGGTGACGAGGTAGAGGTTGTTCATGGTCTCGAAGTAGTCGACGAGGGTCAGGATGTTCTGGTGGCCCATTGACACTTTCTTCAACACGGCGATCTCATTGCGGACCTAACCCCAGCGACTCCAAAGTCAGCATTGGGGGCTTCATTGATGATTCCAGTAGCAGGCGGCCGATACTAACCATGTGTTCCCGCCCGGCCATGAGGCGCTTGTTAATGACCTTGGCGGCATAGTACCGCCCGGTATCAATGTGTACGCATTCCTTGACAACAGAGTATGACCCCGCGCCTAGCGTCTTGCCGACCTTGTATCTGCAGGGCTCGACATGTGGTTGTTGGCGAGGCTGCTGGGCCTGCTGGTGGCGATTCATGGTGGTCGTGAATCTGCGAGGACCTCGGGGGGATATTGGTGGGAGTTGGGAAGTGGGAAGTGCCCCGCACCAGCGAGGTCAGACGAGGCGGTCGGCGATCTCTCTGCAAGGTACTTGGGCGATCGGAGGCGATGGTGCGCTTCCGTCGACGGCGCAAATGAGGGGTTGTTCGGCGGTCGTGGTGAGGCTCCGGGGCAAGGTATTATTGCGCGATCAGCGAGGTGGAAGCGGTGCGGTGTGTCAGCTAGGTGGGAGGAGGTCCAAGGTGGGCTGGGTGCATAATGCGATGGTGGGGGATGGAATCCCGCCCGCCCGTGACCCCAGTTGAGGCAGTTGAGGAAAGCCCAGGGGTCTCGTCTCAGGATGTCAGCGACGGACATTGGGTAAATACCTGGTCCTTAATCACATTGGATCACGATAGAAAATGGGAGGAAACTTGGATGAAACGCGCCGCCTTCTCCATTCATCTATGGGCCTTGCATCCACCGAATCGTGGCCTGGCGCAACAATGAAGCGCGACGCCCAGCATTGCGCATGCGACAAGGTGACCGAAGCATGTACGTATTTGGCGTGAAGCCTGCACCTCGCCTCTGAGGCCAAACAATTTGTCACGGCGCCCTGTGCGTTACCTATCCAGCTTCCGCATTGCCCCTAGGCAGTCCATCAGACCACCAGGGCATGCCGGGCGTCGTCGTGCTATAGAGATCCAAGACCATCTATTCACAATCCGGCTCAAATCCGGCAGCTCCGGATGGCTACTAGTATCGGGCCTGTACATACGTACCGACTAGGATGAGACCATGGGTTGCTTCCGGGCCTCTATTTCTCTACCCAAGTACTCCGTAGTGTCGCCCATGGTAGATGGCCGTGGCGTCGTCATCTCTCGGCAGTGGCAATAGCGGTATCTATACGGATATCCTAGGCCCAAATTGACGACCAGCGTTGTGGTATCTGGGAGCTTCTACAGCTGGTTTGGTTCCGTGAAAATTTGTTCTTCAATCAACTGGGCCTCTGCGTGACTGTTTTTTGGAGCTTTGGAACTTCTTTGTCCGCACTCTGGACTCGTGAAAGCTCTTTGTCCTTCACAGTGTCAACGTCAAGCAGCGCACGCATCTGCCACAGCAGGTGAACTTACACTTCTTCGTACTTCTTCTTTTTTTCCTCGCTGGTCTCATTGGGAGTGTTATCATGGTAGATGCGAGTTATCTCGTCCATAAGCTTTCGTCTGTTGTCTTCCTGGTTCACTGTCCTGGATCGGGTTGTCTGAGCATGAAACGTCAGGGAGTCGTTGTTAGCTGTATAGTAGCGTGATGATCGAACAGATGCGTGGAGAGTTTTGGGCAGCATAGAGATAAGCTCCCATACAGGGTAGACAGTGACAGCCTTTGTCTCCGTCCTTGATACATTAGCCCAACATTCAGGTCACTGTGTGAGCTGAAACCATACTTGTTCACATGCTGCCCTCCAGCTCCGCTTGATCGCGCGAACGTCGTGTTGCCCTTGGGTAACTGTGAGGCTTCGAACTTTGCGAACCAAGCGCGCGCCTCGGCCAGCGCGTCCTTGTCAAGATGGGCATCGAAAGCCTCATATCGCTTGGATCGCGTAGTGACGACGGGCAGGCTGACGTGGCCGACACCAATTGCCCTCAGAGGACGCACAGACCCTGGCAATGAACGCGAAAACATATTGACCATGCGTGAATATGCAGGTAGCGCATAGCCAATTAGTCGTAAAGAAAACGAGTGAGGCGTCAGGCAAGAGGCAACAGTCTGCAGAGCACCTTCCGTGACCGATGCTGATTCTGCCAGCCAATAAACCCTTCACCGCTTACCGCAAATGGTACGGGCATTCTTTCTGATCTGCGCCTCGACCCCCCGGTCTGGAGCCTCATTTTGCCGCCACCCACCGTCGTCCTTTCCTCTTCTCATCCCACTCTCGACTCCAACGTCGCCCTCGAAAAGTCCTCGCGCGCCGCCGAGTCGAACAAGGCTGTTGTCGCATTCCTCGAGGCTACAAGCCCCTGCAGCGAAATAGACCATCTTGGCCTGTCCAACGCTCATATTTTCGCTGCAAGGAAGACCTTAATTCCTCTCGGCGTCTTTTTAATAATTCTCTGACTTTCCTTGCTGTCGCACCGTTGCGCACGTTCCTTGCAGCGCCCACCACCCCGCTGCGCGATACACCTTTCTCGACTCACCACCCTCGCATCTTGTGTCGCCTCGGTCGCCTTCTGATCGGATTTCTGAAGCTTCTGCCACACAGGCCTTCCATTTCCCAAGCCCAGCTTTCATGACAGAGGAGCTTGAGGCAGAGCTGCAGGCCACTGCCAACCTTTCTCCTGTTTCCCCTTCGCCCGTTCACACGGCCTCGCCGCTTGTAGTGCCCGCGCTCCAAGACACCGTCGAGTCCATCGACGCCATGGTTGCCGCAGCTGCCGCTACCAACGGTGGAATCCACGCCGTCGAACAGAATGGTGTCAAAGAGTCCAGCGTTGTCGCCCCCGGTGAGGACGAAGAGTTTGTAGACGATGACAACGACCCCTACGGCGATGACACCACCCCGGCCGAGCCCACCGTTGTTGAAGCGCCCGCAGAGCAGCCCGATAGCAGCAACGACGATTACGCCAAGATCTTTGACTCCCCGATCAACCCAGAGGAGGGCGATGGCGACGCCGAGGTCGAGCGCCATCAAGATGTGTCACCAGCCCCTCGAGAATCCAGCAATGTCCCTCCACCAGCCGATGCCTTGACAAGCCGCCCATCAGAAACCTCTCACATCTCCGAGCCCTCATCGCTGGCCCATCTCAGCGCAACCACACCGTCTGCCGCCCAGCCAAAGGCAGACGATGCCACGCCCACCGCTGAGCCTTTTCAAACCGAGGCTGGGCACGCCGGCTTCCAGTCTCACGTAACAGGGGGGGCGACTGATGGGCACTCCCAGGAACATCCGCCCGCCGATCTACGGCAGCTCGTGGCTGACCTGACCGCCCAACACCATGACCCAAATTCCCATCCAGATCTATCCGTCTCGGCCATTGCAAACTCCGAACAACATTCTGCAAACCACCCCATGCCCTCAGCTGCCACACTCCCATCTTCCTCGTCGCTCCCACCACGACCGCCGGAACCAAACGCTCCATCCCAGTCATACCCAGCGCAGCACCACCCAGCTGGCTCCAATTCTAACCTTCCTACGAGTGCCATCGCTCCACCCACACCCGGCCAACCCTCAACGTATGTTGCAGTGGGTGCCCCAGGTACAACTGCCGAGGGCATCAGCAATCTCCCGCCTCTACCTGCCACCGGCCTCAACGCTTCGACCGCTGTTCAGTCTTTGAATTCACCCGCTTACCCTGTTGATCCAAGTGACGACTATCAGCTGCGCTGGGAACAATTCGTAGCCGATGAGAAGCAATATATGTCGGAAGCCAAGTGGGACCGCTTTCCTGAAGGCTCCCGCATTTTTATTGGTATGGAAGCTCACCCTCATTTGATTGGGTAATGATACTTACACTCTACAGGCAACCTGTCCAGTGACAAGGTCTCCAAGCGAGATGTCTTTGACTTGTTTCACAGATTCGGCCGGCTAGCCCAGATTTCCCTCAAGTCTGCCTACGGTTTCGTCCAGTACCACACCCTTGAGGAGGGCCACAGGGCCATTGAAAACCTGCAGGGTGTAGAGATCAAGGGACGCCGCGTTCGTAAGTCTTAATATTCAACCCCATCAGAGACCCTCAATTAACAACGGCTAGATCTTGAAATTTCCAAACTACAGGATAAGTCAAAGAAAGAGAGAGGGAAAAGTCCCGACAGAGGCCGGGGCGGCCGTGACGGTGGACGCCGTAATGAGAGAATTGGTGGCCACCGAGACGACTATCGAGGGCGCAATCACTCACCCCGTCGCAACGACCATCACCACGATGGCTATGGCCGGGACCGAGGTTTCCACGATTCTGGACGAGGCCGGGGAGGGCGGTCAAGATCCCCTGGCTATGGACGGAATGGCAGGGAATCGTTCCGTCGGCGTAGTCCCAGCCCCTATGGACGATCTCGTCACGAAACCGAAGTCGACCTTCCTAGGAGATACGGGGCGGATATTCCTGACGTACAGATCCTCCTACAAGCCGACGTCAATCGTGATTTTGTGTCTTGGGTCGAAGGTGCTTTCCAATCCAAGGGACTCGCCACTAACAACATGTTCCTTCACCCCCGTATACCAAAGGACCAGATCATCCAGCGGCAGGCAGCCGAAGGTGTCCATGCAGTTGTCGACCTCGACATGCGCGCACAGAGCACGGGAAAGATCCCTGTGCAAGCTTTCGACAGGTCGGCCGGCAGCTCCAACGTACGATTTGATCAGTACGTCGACCTAGACCCTCTTGTCGCCGCCGAAGTGGTTCTTCGGACCAAGTCATCAAGCGCTCCAAGTGCCCCAACCTACGGACAGCCCTACAACGGGGCTCCAGCTGGCTACCCCCAAGGATATGGTGTCCAACCGCCGGTCCCCCCCACCAACTATTACGGAGCTCCCCAGCCTGGAGCCTACCCACCCCAGCAACAACCGCCCGCGAACCCTGCTGATATTGCCGCTCTCATTGGCCAAGTGGACCCTTCCACACTGCAGCAGTTACTAGCTACTGTCCAGGCTTCTCAAGGGGGCGTGCCCGGTGCACCGACTAATGTCCCGCAAGGCAACGCTCCTCAGATGGGCCAGACTGACCTGCAAGCTATCCTGAGCAACCTCAGCGGCAACCCGTCCGGACCACCGCAGCAAGTGCCGCAGGGGGGCTACGGTGCTCCCTACGGGGGACAGTCGGCCCTCCACGGCCCTCCTGGTCAACCGGGTAGCAGTGACTCGTCGGCACAGGTGCAGAATATTATGGCGCACTTAGCTCGGTATAGGTAGTAGCGTGTCCGTCGTCGTCGCCAGGTGAGGCGTTAGGTGTCTTATACCCTAATTGGTTTTCTCCTTTCAGTGCGATTATGTGTTTCTCAAGGTTCTAGCATTGCAGATGAGGCGGAGGATGTGTAGGCCCGACAGCTTGGGGCGGTTGAGCAATATGTGGAAGCCATGGTCCAAACAAGAGTGCGGAAGGAGTGTCACGATAAGAGCGTGTGATGATATGAGCAGAAATACCCATCTAGTTGGCAATGAAGCCATTACTCAGAAATCTCTAACCTGTCTAATCGGCAGTAGCTTAAATCCATATAAATCTCTAGTATGTCACGGGTACTATCATACATCCCGTTGTGTAAAGTCCAACATCAACATGTATTACCATCCAAAGGCCTCGCTGTGCCACCACACTCTCCGTCCCTTCATAGCCCATGGTCTCACGCTCTCCCTCACATCCCTCGCCATCTCTGCTGGCCCGCAGACAATCACCGCGACGCTCTCCTCCCGACCCTTGCGGAACGTGTCATTGACGATCTTGCGCACGTCAGGCCTCTTGCGGTTCCTGACGCCGCTGCTGCCGCCCCGCTCACCGCGACGCAGATCTGCCATCTCCACGCCCCGGCCTCCCTCGCCTCCGCTGGGGCTGCTGGTATCAGCCACGCCCATGTCGCCGGTCAGGAAGAGCTGGACGTTCTTGTCGTCGAGGACGGAGGTAACCCCCGAGGAGTCGGAGTCGGGCGCGGATGACGTGGCCCAAGTTGCCTCGGCGGCGGAGCGGACGGCCCAGACGAGAGTGACGTGGGCGGTGGGACTGTCGGCATGGATGGCCCGGTAGACGGGGAGGGCGAAGGTGGCGCCGACGCCGCCGGCGAAGAGAAGAATACGGTCGTAAGCGCCGGCGAGGAGGGAGGGCAGGGATTTCCCAATGGCACCGTAGGGGCCTTGGATCCCGAGATTCACGGGGGAGTCGGTGGATGATGAGGAGAGAGCGGAGAGGCGGTTCGTCAGGGGCCCGGCTCTCCTGCGAGCGATGAGAGTGATGGTGTTGGAGGCTGGGTTGACGGAGGAGACAGTGAAGGGGTTGCGTGTCAACTCGAAGACGTAGTTGGAGCCAGAAACCAGGCTTCGCGAGGGTCGGCTGGCCGGGGGGATTTGCACGAAGACGTGTGAGCCCGGATGGGCCTGGAAGCTGGGGATCTGTGAGGGAGACATGGTTGCTTCGATGCGGACGAGGTTGGTCCCAGGGACGATTTCAAGTGTCGAGGGCGCACTAGAGACGGCCCGTCGGTTGCGGGCGGCGAGATCGATGGCCAGAAGGACGACACCCGCAACGATGTAGTACCTAGCAGAGGAGGCATGGAAAAATATGAGAGTTGGGGCCAGCCATATGAAGATCTGGTGGATGAAGAAGAAGAGGCGGTAGGAGCGGTTCCTCACGGAGGAAGAAGCAGTGGCGATGAGGGCATGCAGAAGCAGCGAAGCAAGGACGCCCTCGCGGACGACGGGGGCAAAGAAGCGCTTCTCCCAGATGCCAGAGGCGACGAAGAAGATGTTGTAGAAGAGAATGTGGAGGGCAAGGAGGCCATATATGACGCGGCCAAGGACACGGTGGTAGCGGTTAATGTGCTCATGAGAGGAGCAGAAGGCCCAGGCGAAGGGATTGATGCGTTTGAGAGACAGAAGGCACTGGATTGGGAACTGAGAGGCAGCAATGAGGCCAAAGCGCTTGGTGAGGTGGAGGTAGTCTGCAATGTCAGTCTCATCGCCCTCTGTCTTCCCTCACATCTCATAACGAGATGATGAGCGGTGAACAGTGAGGACATACCTTGGCCTGTCCCAAGCACACACAGGACCAGCATCCACGCCGTCCAGGAGATACCCGCAACCCATTCGTCCCTCTGCCCCCAATGGCGCCCCATGACATATACGTCGTCGCCCATCCACCAGCTAAGCCTGGCCCAAGGTGACGCGCCGGCGCTCACGCGCTGCGACTTGAGGGCAGGAGACCCGGGGACCTCCTGGTAGCCTCCATCCTTGCTCACCAGACGATCCCGGGCTTTCTCCGCCAGACGGACCAGCAGGAAGACGAGGGCTGGTGCAAAAGCCGAGAGGTGCGCGACGGCGGCGTAGAAGGCCAGAGACTGGTGACGGAGCTCCTTTTCCTCGTCGGAGAGCGTGATGAACCGGTACGGCCAGCCCATGATGTCCAGGCACCTATTGGCAGTCTAGCGTTGCCAACGAGTTGGGGAGGGCCTTGAATATCGTCTCAGAAGGCTGGCTTTCTTGGTACAGAGGGTGTACCCGTACCGTAGTATGCATAGCAGGCGCAGATGGGGCTGATTCGGCTGAACCTGGCAGCCCTGCGAGTCAAGGTGGATTCCAGGTTCCCCCCACGTGGTGCTGATATGTAAGCCACCAAATAGTAGTAAGAACAACCTATCCATACGAATACCTGATGTTATTTATACACAGAGCTTCACTTCTCCCATTTCACCTTCTCACACATTATAAATATCATCAAGCACATAAAGGGAATCATTTATTTCTCGTGTTAGGACGATTTGATTTCATCTATACAAAGGAGAGTCATCACCGTACCCGATTCTTTTGACCCATCGCCCTGTTAAAAACTCCCTTTCCTTTCTCCAAACAGCAAAAAGATTACGCCTGTTGAAAATGCATGCTATTGTTGAACATTTGCGGTTACTCGTCTCATCCTGTCCAGTCCGCGGTGTCGCGTAAAGGATCTCTAAAGTTTCAAGGGCCCCCCTTTTGATGAAAATGGATGGCCCCGCATGGCGTACCTATGCCATGCTAGTGTTGAAGGGTTGTTGTATTTGCTTCCTCGGGGTGTTGTGCCCCGAGGAAGCACGAGTTAAGAGGGAAATGAGGCTGCACCGCTTAGATGCCGGCGTCCAGGCGCCAGCCCTCAACGGGCAGAGGGAAAGCGCTGGTCCACGCCGAGATCTCCTTCTTGAGCTCGTTGATGCGGGACACCTCGCCGCTGGCGACCTGGACCTTGAAGTCCTTGAGCCTGTTGGCCTCCTTGGGCAGAGCGCCCTGGACGTCCTTGCAGATCTTGACGGCCTCGTCGATGTAGCTGGCGACACGCTCAAAGTCCTTCTCGCCAAAGCCACGGCTGGTCATGGCGGGGGTGCCGATGCGGAGACCGCAAGGGGTCAAGGCCGACTTGTCGCCGGGGATCGAGTTCTTGTTGCAGGCAATGTTGATCTGCTCCAGGACAGCCTCGACACGGGCGCCGTCGAGGTTGAACTGGCGGAGGTCGAGGAGGACCATGTGGCTGTCAGTGCCGTCCGAGACGAGCTTGTGGCCGAGGGCCTTGAACTTCTCCTCGAGGGACTTGGCGTTGGAAACGACCTTCTCCTGGTAGGCCTTGAACTCAGGGGTCTGCGCCTGCTTCAGGGCAACGGCGAGGGCGGTGATGGTGTGGTTGTGGGGTCCACCCTGGTGGCCGGGGAAGACGGAGAAGTTGATGGGGTTCTCCAGGTCGTACTTGGTCTCCTTGCCGGTCTTGGGGTCAACGGAGCGGACGCCCTTGCGGAAGAAGATCATGGCGCCACGGGGGCCACGCAGGGACTTGTGGGTGGTGGTGGTGACAATGTCGGCGTACTTGAAGGGGGTAGGAATGACCTCGGCGGCAATGAGACCAGAGATATGGGCCATGTCGACGACAAGATAGGCGCCGACAGAGTCGGCAATCTTGCGCATGCGCTCGTAGTCGATGAGGCGGCAGTAGGCCGAGGTACCGGCAACGAGGACCTTGGGGCGGAACAGAAGAGCGTTCTCCTGGAGCTGGTCGTAATCGATGATGCCAGTGTCGAGGTTAACCCGGTAGGGCATGGTCTCGAAGTAGGTAGAGACGGCAGAGATCCTATGCCGAGGTTAGCCCAAGCTTCGCCGCCCTGAGATGGACAGTTAAATGGGGTAAAGCACTCACTTGCGCTGAGGAGTCTGGTAGCCGTGGCTCAAGTGGCCACCGTGGGGAAGGTCCAGGCCCATGAGACGGCCGTGGACGGGCATGATGGCCTGGTAGACCTGGAGGTTGGCCGGGCTGCCACTGAGGCACTGGACATTAACACCCCACTTCTCGGGGTCGAGGTGGAAGGCATCCAGGGCACGGCGCTGGCAGAGCAGCTCGATCTGGTCAATGTGCTGGTTGCCACCGTAGTAACGAGCACCGGGGTAACCCTCGGAGTACTTGTTGGACATGGGCGAGCCGAGGGCATCGAAGACGGCGCGCGAGGTGATGTTCTCGGAGGCGATGAGCACAATCGACTCACGCTGGCGCTGGACCTCATCCTTCTGCAGAGGGCATCAGTAAGGAGCTACATGGGATAGCGAAACAGGCGTTCCGAAGACGTACCATGATCTCAGCGACCTCGGGGTCGGACTCGAGGAGAGACTTCTCCAGCATCTGTGTTCCCAATGTCAGCACCATGTTGACTCAACAAAAACGGATTGGCCTCCGGTTCTCTAGGGGAGCGAAAGGAGCGAAGGGAGCGAACCTCCTTGTGAGTAGCCGACAAGGCATAGTCAGAGTTCAGAGTCGAGCTCATTGTGACGGTTTGGGAGAGTAGGCGGGAGCAGATACACGGTATCCGAAGAATATGGGGTAATTGGACGGGATTGAAGAGAGAAGGGGTAGAAGTTGCGTTAATAAGGACAGGTGAAAGAGGGAAAAATTCTGTCTGGCGAGTCAGAGAGCTCAGGTAGTACTTGAATCGATTTGTTAGTGTGAGCTAAATCGGCTGGTAGGCATTGGGCATTGGCGGGGTCTCAGGGTCCGTCATCGGCTCTGGGGCCTCAGGTAGCAGCAGTGCGGGGCATTGGCACATTGCACGGTTTGCCCTCACGAACCACTGGAGAGCCCGAGAGCCCAGTCCTGAACTCCTGATCTTCCTGGAGTCTGACGTCCCGCTACCCCCAGGTAACGGGCCCAGGTCACCCCCCCAACCGTGCAGGGAGAGGGCTTCACGGCTCGCGCTCGCCTCCCGTCCTTTCACCGCCATCTGGGCGACCTACCCTGTGGCACGACTTTACACTCGACCACCCGCACTGGGAATTGCATAGCCTCCTGGGTAGGAATAAAAGCCTTGAGTATTCTTCGATGTCCGTTTTGTTCTTCCCATCTTTCCATCCTGCATCCTGCCCGGATCGTGGTCTGTTCATCGAAGCGTTCAAGTAGATCAATAGGTACGAGTACATCTACCTTGTACTTACTACCTACTAGTAGGTATATATTTCACATGACACATTGACTCTCATGCCAGAGCCAAGCCTGCCTTCGGCTGTTACCTTGGAGAACATCCCCCGAAACCCCGTTTCACCGCATATTGTATCATCCGAGTTACATTCAAACACTCAGGTCTACTCGTACTGATAGGCAAGTGCCCACCCCCTAATGGGTAGGTACTTGCGTGCTCTATCGCACCGCACTGCACCACACTCGCCAAATGCCCTCAATCTCCCTCCCGCTCCCAACTACATAGTAGATGGCATTTCTGACAATGACGCTGGGAAATCAATCCAAAGCGCTACACTAAAACAGCCCCTTTGCCGAGATCAGCTATACCCTATAACAACCAACCAAAGTATAGCAGTAAAGGAGAAACGACGCTGCCATCTTTCATTGCCTCGTCAACCGCTGCCTCATCTGTCCTCGTTGTCCTGCACCCTAGACTCCTGCGACTCCAACCCTGCCCAACCCGCCATGACCATTGATGCTAGACCAAATCCACACTTCTCTTTTCAGGGGCTGCGGGCTGATGTTCACCGCTTCCCGCGTCTGAAAGACGTCGTTCGGGATATATTCGTGGTGTATACGGGCCAAATTTGAGAGCGCCGTGCCGATGCCAGCCAGATCCATAACGCCAGGGACGTGCGCGAAAAAAAGGACATAAAAAATTAACCGAAAGCGATGACGCCGCTAATTATTGGCAAATAGTTTGATCGGAAGAGCTCGATCGTAATCTGCGAGAAAGACAAACAGGAAAAAAAAAAGTCAAACGGGGGAATAATACAGAGCGCCGGACGGCGAGTGCTCGCTTGGGCGAAGTTGTTCGAAGCCTCTGTGGGAGCCATGAGGTGTCGATATGGAAAAGCTTCCCACAACTGTGCTTTTGATACCCTAAAAGGCCCGCCCGCGATGCTCCCGTCCAAAAAGGGGGTATTGTCGTAATTCATGCATGTACATTGTGGTGTTTTGTTTGAATGATGCCCTCAATACTGGGCGCTCATTGAGCAATGCTCTCTGGGCTCATCATCCCTGTGCCCTCGTCTTTGTCAGTCTGGCTAGCTCCGCCTTGACTCTGCATGCTGTTTGCGCGCTCCATCGAGGGAGCCAATGCCAGCACGGCAGGGTTAGCAGCTGTACCGGAAATGCCGTTAAACATAGCGAGTCCTGCCTTCTTCTTGGCAGGGGTATTGTTGGTGGATCCCGTTTTTCCTGGAGAAGCATTGAGTTTCGCCTCCGCAGCAGCAGCTTCCAGCTTCTTTTTCTTCTTTGCAAGGGCCAGCTGTTCCTTCGGAGGGCGCTTCTGTGCAGACACAATCTTGCCCGTGGCGCCCAGACGCGGCCGGGGCTTTCTCTGCTTGACAGGGAGCTCCTCATCCTCTACCAAGGGCTGATCGTCATTGGCGTGTAGCTTGGCCAAGAAGAAATTCTTGACCAGTTTAATTTGGTCTTCTATATTCTCCCTGGTGACTGGTTCTAGAGGCGGCAGACTCTCGAATTGATCAACGGTATCAGGACCAGTGGTCTGGGTTTGCATCTGGTACTGGTTGCGAACGCGGGTCTGGAGGAGGTGGAATGGCACGCCAAGAGCTCCACCGAGCTCCTTGTCCAGACCAAGGGCTTTGAAGCCAAAGAAGTCTTCGCCGAGATCGTCGGCAAAATCACCACTGACAAACGTCTCGGCGCCATCTTTGAAGGCACCTACACCGTCAGCACCTGCTTCTGGACCCAAGGCAGGGCGTAAAAGATCCGTAAGATGCATCTTCATCCTGTCGTGAAGGACACCGAGCTTGTTGCTGTGTCGATCGAGCTCGTCCTTAACATAACTGTCCAACGAGTCGACGTCGTGGCCATTTTCATCCAGAGTATGAAGAATCACTTCCTCAGGTGTGAATCGCGGCACGACGCGAGCCCCATCAGCAGTCTGCATGGCTTTCTTCTCTGCCTCGCTGTAAATATTGAAAGTTTTCACTAGCTTCTGGAAATAGTCTGCCGCAATCCCGGTGAACGCATCTACTGCTGATGGCTGCGTCTCTTCAAAGCCAGCATGGTAGAGAAGTTTTGTGATGGACCTTTTGAGAGCGTCATGGCAAGTGTCGCGGGCCATCACTGGCCCGTTGTCGGCAATGAAATGTGGCTCGATATCTTGTTCCATAAAGGACTCTGAGCTTGCCTTAGGGAACTGATTGGTGTATACCTAGACCGGGTAAGTCTCCTCATCATCCGGAAGAAATCAAGCATGCTCACCTGGGTCTGAACCTGCATCTGTTTGATGACTGAGATCTTGCTGACAAGCTTCCTGGTCTCTTGAATCTGACGAATATTATCATCAATCTTCTTTGTCAAGCGGCTGGATGGCGCGGTAAAAGAACCCGCTGGCACTAGGCGTAAAAACTCCCCGTGCTGGTTGATGACCTGGCCTTCACCATCTTCCATCCACTGGAAACCGGGCTGTACATCAGGGATATTGCCGAGGACATCGTAATACTCAGGGATCACCCTGTCCACCTCCTCGTCGATGCCCTCTGCGAGAGTTTCTGGAGCCTTGCTGGCAGCCTCCTTGGCTACCGACGCCGGACCCTCAGCCCCTGGCCCAGTAGACGTGCCCTGGGATTCTGCTTCCTTTCGATGCTTTAGAAACCGGCGCATGGAAGCCTTCGTACGGAGGGCTGCTTCGGCCTCTGTATTGAGCCTGTTTCCCTTGAAGAGAGAATGACGCTCTTTTGCCGTGAGGGCTCGATCCTTCTTGGTTGTCTGTTTCCAAATCTTGTACTCCTCGTCTTCATACGCCTCTTCAGCTGCCTCATCGAAGGCCTGGTTGAGGGCCATGCCATTGAGAGTTGGCCCGTCGACGTCCATCGCATCTGCGTTGCTTGCCAAACCTGAGTGTCCATTGGCACCGGCAGGAGTGTTTGAACCGCCAATAGGAGGAGTTGAGAAGCCATTACTCCCCTCGATGGCCTCTGAATCCTCCCGCCCATGTTTTCCAAGAAGACCATTGACTTGCAATACGGGTTTCTGATCGACAACTGGTGTGTCCTCTTTCTGATCACTGGGGGCTTTCCGGGATTTATTGGCGCTTGCGCCCTTGGTGGCGGTTACTCGACCGCGGGAAGACATGATCGGTTCATCGTCCGAGTCATCAGCGCCATCATCATCTCCGCCGTTTTGCTTTCGACGCTCCTCTGCTTCTACCTCAGCCCGAGATCGAATGACGAGGTCAGGGATAAGGGGAATAAGCTTCTCCGCCTCTTTCCTCATGCCATTCGCCATACGACGGAAAGGATGATTCATATCCTGATTATACTTGAGACAATTGTCCCAAATGAGGTTCAAGTCCGTGACGAACTCGGCTTTGGACTTGTATGTTAGGGACTTGAGCTTTTTTGTCATTGTGCCCAAATCCATTGGGGTTTTGATGACTACAAAGTAGTTAGTTTTAAACTGCTCCATGTAATTCAAATTGACACGGCGATGAACTCACAGTTGTGATAATCGGGCGCGTCTCGCTTGCTGACTCTAGTCAGAAATGGTGTCGAGTACTCGGTATGGGCCTTAAGCTCTGTCAAGACCTTTTCTAAGGCCTCGTATAGTTCCTCCTGGTTCACATTTTCCTCGCTTGCCCACTTGCTTCGGTTCTTTCTCACCTCATTCATGAGGGTTCTAAGTTCGGCGTCAGAGGCCTCAACTTGATCACGCTTTATGTCAATTCTAGCGATGAGATGCTTGAGTGTCAGGCTCGAAGCGCCCAAGTTGGCGCTGGCAAGCGTCCCCTGATTGTTTGCCGGCTGGCCCGCCGAATTTGACGTCGCGTTATTGTCCATTTCGGCCTGGAGCTGCCTCTCCGAGTCCTCTAGACGCTGTTGCTCGAGCATAGCTGCGCGATCATTCTCAAGAGTGTAGAAGAGAGTATGGAAATTGCGACGCGCCGCTTCCTCTGTGGCAATCCGGGCGTCTTCCAATGACTTTATCCCATCATCCCCTAGCTTGTCTTGGGTTTGTGATCCATCTTGACCCTTGATCTTGTCCGCCTGCTTTCCAGGCGAGTTCACCGACTGTACAGGGGAACTGCCAGACTTTGACGGCGACAAAAGTGCGCCAGCGACATTCTGCGATTTGGATGCAGGCGGACCGGGCGCATCATCCTCTTCTTCTTCGTCGTCATCATCATCGTAGTCGTCTTCGTTGATGGATCTCCTTGCTTTCTTCAAGGGAGGTTCCTTGATGGGTTCGTGATCGGTGGTCGGAGGGAGACCGGCCGGGGAGCCGATCCCGGTCGAAGCATTCGGACGCCGTAGCGCATTGATCGCGTCGCTATTATATGAACCATCCTCACCAAACAGAAGATCAACCCTGTCTTCGGTCTTGTGAAATAGATCGGAGAAGAAAGCGCGACGGGTCTCGTCCTCGGCATCAATTGATGCCTCAGGCATCAACACCGACGAGTTGATGTTGCGCGCCGAACCATCGTCAATGTGATTGAGGTTTCTGTTGTTGTTTGTAGGGTGAATGGGAGGAGGTGGCCAGGACATCTGGCCATTCGGAAGAGACATATTGGGCCCCTGGCGATGGAAGCGACAAGATGGCGCCTGTCGCCATGCGCAAGAAGATGCGCTCGCGTAGGGGCGGAAGGAGGGTGGATGTGGCAATTAATACGACATCAGTGAAAAGAGTGGCCTCGGTATCGATGGTAGACCGAGTTTCGCGACGAACGGGGTTGATGTGGTGAAGCGTTGATGGCGCGCGCTGTGACCTTCTCGCCGTGTCTTCATGGGGTGAGGTTGAGGATTTGGGACGTCCTGTACCTTTCCCGAAGCGGGTCTTTGCTTGGAGTGCGAACGTTCTGGGGAGTCTGGCCGCCTGGGTAGCCATGTACCAGAGACATTCACCCAACAGCTCTATGAGTGGTAAAAACACAAATACAAAGTCAAAAGAAGCACGCGACCCAAGCTCCTTATTTTTGAAGCATACAATCAGTTACTGGCACCCAGTCTTTCAGATCCAACGTGTTGCGTCCATTGTTAATCGCCTAGCATGATTCCCCAGCATGTAATGGGACCACCTCCACGCCCGATGATGCACAAAGCCTTAGGTACTAGGTACCGTATTCTCGGAGGTTTGGTCACGCAGCTAGTCACGTGATGACCGGGCGCCTGTTCTTGAGAGGTTGTAGTTTGAGATGTCCGCACGGGGATTCACGCAATTTTGAAGACCTATGAAGAACTAAACCAGGTCTGATTATTATGAAAAAATAAATCTATTCTTATTACTCTAGCAGCAAAGAATCTCTTGCTATGTAACACCTTGCCTGTCTGCGAACAATACCTGCGCCTCTAGATAATGACCTCATGATTGGTGAGTGGATGGTGCCCGTGCCTCCACCGACGATCCCTGCCGTCATGTCCTCGGCTGGAGTCTGGAGCCTGGAGCCGTCAGCCAACAGTCTAATTGTGTCGCCCTCGTTGGCAATTCCAAAGCTTTCCGACGTTAACGGCGGCGAGGTCCCCTAAAACATTTTTTTGGCGAGGGATACTCTTATCACCCTACGTACGTACGTACCTATCATTTTGCCGCTTAAACCTTTCGACACGGCCTTGGATTTGTTTTTGGAAGGTCCTCTCGGCCGATCGTTGCTCCCCCCGAAACGTCTCGAAGCTTGGCTTCTTCTGACACCGACGCAAGCTCCCAGGACTGCTATGGTACACGAATAGCTATCTATCGAATATACACAGACCGCAATCTCTACATTGTGCTTAAAGAGCACTTTTCAACAATATGCGGATCCGGTTACCTTTCGCAGGTGGGTTTGGCAGGCTGTGGTGGAGGTCAAGGCGGAATGCTAATCCTCTCCATTCTAGGTGTCTTCTTGATCCTGATCCTCGTTGCCGCCTACGCCGGGCTCTCGAAGGTGCAGCTTGGACAGTATGTAAACGACAAGGTCCTCCACTTCTTCACCTTCTTCATCCTCACCCTCGTTTTCTACTGGATCGTCGATACCAACCGCCGCCGAATCCTCCACATGACTGTGGTCGTCTGCACCTTGATCTTGGGCGTGGGCTCCGAGTTCTTACAGAGTTTTCTCCCCAACGACCGAGAATTCGACCTATATGACATTGTTGCAAACATTGTGGGCAGCTTGATGGGCCTTGGCCTTTGCTCCTGGTACCATAAGCGCATGCTCGAGCGGAGGAGGCAGCGGAAGACCTACAATGCCGTTCCCGGCGAGGATGTGGATGACGTGGAACTTGGGGAGGGCCACGAGACGGGCGTTACTGAAGGGCCATCGCGTCATCGGACGCTGGAGGAAGAAGTTGACAACTGGGACGAGAACGCGCCAGACGACTGGGACGAGGAGGATGGGGTCCCTGCGCCCTCCAAGGGCAAGGACTCTGGCAATGGAGACACCGGTGATTCTAAGAAGCGCACAGACTAGGGGCATGGCGACTGTGGGAGTCCATTTTCCACGTCCATGTCTCGCAAACCGGAGGTTGTCAAGGCGAAGGAGATGTGAGGAGAGACCAAAAACGATGTAATGTTTTACGAGCGCTGGGCACCGCATGCGAGATGGGCGTTTTGATAACTCTACTTACTTGAGCGAATGTGTATCATCAGGGAGCAATCGGTTAATGAGCGCCAAGTTAGGTATCAATCCCTTGCTCTCACAATTCCGTTACCAGTTAGTCTGACTTGGATATTAAATTTCAATCTAGTTACAAGGTATTCAGACATTATGCCGCAAACTCTAACACTATCTTTACCTGTGCTCCAAATTTTCGATCTCGTAACCCTCGACATATTGAGGTGCTTCCTTACTTACGCAGGCGGCCTCCGGTTTTAGAGACTAGACCACTCTTAATAGAGCATAGATCCCTCCCCAAGTAGCCGGAATCTTCAGGCGGTCGGGAAAGATCTTAATACCCTTCAGAGGCCCTATTGACGCTTTTTCATCGTCTCCAAGAACGGGGTCGCCCGCGTAAGTTTGTGCTGATAATAAGGAAGGTACCATTGTTCTTTATCCGCATATTTCTATCCGGACTCCTGAATTACCTCTTCATGACCGACCTCAGCGATACTGCTCTGTTGAAGAGACTCTTCCTCGTGTTTAGGCGATCTATTCCTTAACCCTCTACTAACAGAGCCAACTCAGGCGCGTCCTAGCAGGGAAGCAGCACCTGTTCACAAACTACCCATTTCCATCCGGATCCAGGTATACCGTCTTCACCCGCGCCTCCGGCGACACTGGCCGGCTGAGCAGTTCCCACTCCGTTTCAGGCTCTTGCATGGTACTCTCTTTGGCGGCCTTACGGAGCAACGCACCGTCAGCGGGGGTCTTGATGTGGCCAGCGGGTAGCCCAGTGTAAGACTTGAGAGGGATCTCAACGAGGGCCCCAGGCTCTGCTTCCCCTAAAACCTGAGCGCTCTTTGCGTCCTCCGAGACCTGAGTCTTCTCTGCTTCCTCCGAGGCCTGGGCCTTTGCTTCCTCTAAGGACCGAGGACCCTGCGTGTCACTCGGAGACTCCTTCTTGTCGAAATCCCCTGCCTTCGGCTCGACTAGGGAGATATTCCTAGTATTGGCCCCCACCGGCTCGTCACCCTGGGGAGTCGAGGCGGGTAGGGCTTGGGTGCCTGGGGATTCAGTTTGATTTAGGCGATTCGTCGGCCTGCCAAAGTGACGGCTAGACCAGGCCAAACAGACGCTATCTTTTTTTCTTGATTCTTCCTAGGGGTCTGTTTCGTGTTGGGACGGCGCCTGGTTTTCGCTCTTCAGGCTGTTGCTGGGACCCGCTATAGCGCTGCTGAAGGCAATACTCTGGGTGTAATTGAGGCGCCTCGCGTGATTTCGTGCCACAGAACACGGATCCGGGTATGACCTCCCAGCCCATGGTGAGCTCTCGCATAGGTCGATTGGAAGAACTGGCAGGGGGAGAAGGCACTTCTTGAAGGATAGAGCACCATGGTGCTTTCAGGGGTCGGTGACACATATCTCTGTTTGTCTTTACCTGAGGACTTGTCAGTTTGAATGTTCCGAATAGAGCATGGACTGGGAGTGAGGAGAGTTTCACGCAGCGGAACTGATGGAGCCCGGACATCTTGCCCACCCTCTGGGCCGCCGAGAGCTTGCAACTCAGGCGAATAGCTTATGCTATGAGCGATCTTGCTGGTGTTCTCTAGATGCTTCATGACAGCGACATTTTCAGGAATTGATTGAGTGCTGGATCTGGCTTCCGGACATCGACCCATTCTCTTCCACCGGGGATCAGTTAGGGCCCACCACCTCGCGTACTCGGCGGCTTTTGGGGCGATCGTCTTATTTACGTTAAAGACCCTGGAGTGATTTCCGGAGTTGGATAAATTTTAGAGGCTATTTGTGACTAATGAGGCCAATTCCCCGTCAGTGAATTGACAATCACCGGCAATCATGACCTGCGAGTTGGCATTCATATTGTTAAGGGTGTCCGCGATGGACCTGAGCCAAACGGATAACAGTAGACCACGTATGGGATACACCTGGGAAGGCACTGTTCTGTTGTTTTTATCCATCTCGAGACACAAGTGATAGTCCTTCAAGGCTGCTTTAGGTGGAGTTGATCAAATCTCCCGAGCAAAACAAATGCGGCGAGCTTTGTTGTATTGAGTGGATGGAGGATTGATATCCTGCTCATGTGTATTCTCTTCATAAGATGCCCAACTTAGTATCCGTACTGGGTAAGGTAGTAGTATTACTTCAGGTTGGATCCGTAACCGTACTGTAGCCGTTGTGGAGGCTTGGTGGCCCCACACCCCGCCCGTTGTCCAGCGCCCCACCGCCGAATGATGGCAACTTTCACTGGGGGGAAATCTTCAGTTGCTTGCTTGCAACCCGGATCATCTTTTACGTGCCTCAGAGAGCGCCATCACAACAAGATGGCGAGTAAGGGGAAGGATGCCCAGGCAAGGTCTGTACCTGGAACCGGAGCGCGCTTTTTGCTGGCTAGGGGCTGACTAGAAACTGCAGTGGAAAAGATGCGACGCCTAGCAATCCGCGGGGGATCCCATACGCCCCGTTTGTCGACAGGGTCGAGGACTACGTCGCATCTCGCGATGATGTCGAGCCAACGTTGCGAAGCTTCCAAGAGATGATATCGTGAGCCGTGCCCCGAACTCCGAGTCTGAGCAGGCAGCTCTGCATGAAGTGACTCCGACAAAGCGACGGCATGATAACCGTAGAGGAGCACAGGAAGTACCAGTTCATGGAAGTCAACTTGCAACGTCGGATGACCGGTCTGAATGACAAGATTCCGGATATCAGAAAAACGCTGGAAACGGTCCAATTCTTGAAGCTGAGAAGGGTAAGCATCTGCGATGGTTCTAGACACCGAGAATGCCCCCCATCTGACCAGGCGACAGGACGAAACCGAGCCGGTCGAGACCACATTTGAGCTCAATGAGACGCTGTACGCAAGGGCAAATATTCCACCAACGGACGAGGTCTACATCTGGCTAGGGGTGCGTCGCATGATGCTATTAAAGTTGGCGAAGCTTCGGCGAAGACTGACAGAACTCGACAGGCCAACGTGATGCTATCATACTCCATCGATGAAGCTGAGGAGCTTCTGAGCTCGAAACTTTCCACAGCCAAGAAGAGCTTGTCGAATTGCGAGGAAGACTTGGACTTCCTCAGAGAGCAGATTACGGTAAGCCTCACAGTTGAGTTGCTATCGTCATATACGGCGCTGACACTTGCACAGACAATGGAAGTGGCTATAGCTCGGGTCTACAACTGGGAGGTGGTACAAAAGCGCAAGGATAAGACCGACGATGAGGGGGACAAGGCAAAAACAAAAGAGGACGGTAGCTCTCCGAATGACTGATGGGCGTGATGGGGCTCTTGATGAATTTTGCATGGGATCTACTCTGACACAGAACCTCAAAATATTCGTCGCCTTTGCAAGTTCAGTAAATGTGAACTGAGTTCCAAAGTGCCTCGTACCAGCTTTTCATGCCTAGGTAGGGATAGATACATCTACCTCAGGTCCCTAGCGGCGGACTGATATCTCTCACCATCATGAAGCTCTAGATTGGGTGGGACCAGCCCCGTTTGGGTGATGAGACCCGATAGTTGCATAAACTCCTGGCCGCGCCGATCGCGAACTTCAACTTTTTTGGCCGACGCTCCATCCTCGCAAAGTCTGGGTGGATCGTCAACCACACAAACACACTCTAGCTTCACTGTCGATATCACGCACGGGTGAAGCAATGTTGAGGAATGCTTCAATCGGCGGCATGGGAGCTTGGACGAAAGCAGCGCATGCTGCTTCCCCTTGCGACACCCGTCTTTCTGGTAGGCCCTGAATAGCCCCCCAATTTTTGAACAGCCACACTCATACTATCACAGGCATTCCGTCGCTCGGTATCACAAACAAGTTGTAGATTTGCAGCTGCGTCGAAAGTTACCACTCCCACCAAAGTCAATCGCACTGAAGGCCCTTCAAACCCCCCCATCGACGACTTTCTACAGAAGTTCGCTGCACGACGCTCAGACGGCAATGATGAACATGTCCCGAAGCGCAATAATAAGACAGAAGCGAGGAGACGCAAGCGCAGAAAAGGAGCACGTCCCATTGCGTTAGAACCTGGCGGCCCGATCTCGGAAAACATCGACCCCGAATATTTCGAGGCTAACTCTCTTCACGCTGCGGACATCTCGAGTTTCGACGATTATTTGGAGCCATTGGAGGTTGGTGCAGGGGTGGATACGTATCCTCATATGGGAATGCCAGTGGGCAAAGGGCACCCAAACTCAAAAGTGGACAGTTTGACCGAGGATGAAGGGGAGTCTTTTGCAAGACAAAGGGAAAACGATCTTGAATGGATCTTTGACTCCTTCCAGGGGTGGTCATATTTGACACGCGTGGAGCGCAGCACTGGGATGACCATGCGCTTCGCTGACCGAGGGCCCAACCTCTTGATCCACAGGAGCACAGCCAAGATCACTACCCGCTATGCTTGGAGGAAAAAAGTGGCGTCGATGAGGAGCCTTCGGCTTCCCGTCATTGTCATGCAGATCTTGATTCGACGGGAGATTTTGAGGACCGGAGAGGACCGGGAGCTCCTGGATCTGCTGCCCAAGGGGGAGCAACGGAGGACTCTAATTGACTTGGTGGCCTCCACCGGCTACTCTCGTCAGGACATCGACAACATGATTCACGTCATCGAGGGCAAATCTGACCAAGAGCGGTGTGAGCGGTTCCTCCAGCTCAAAGGACATAAACCGATATGGCTCCTACACTTTGTCATCCGCCCGGATGCAAAAGTCAACAGTGTCAGTGTCCTCGTGGGTATACTGTCCTACTGTGAGGAATTTTACGATGGGCGAAGAAACTGGGAAAAGCAAGACATGTGGTACTGGACGGGTACCCAGCGCTCGAAGATGACTATGCTGAGCATGGGTCCTAAGATCTTTCGCCACACGATAAAATACCTAGCCATGCAATCCATGGTTGTAGATGGGAGGCTTCTGATCAAGGTTGCGGACCTTGCTGCCCAGTACATCAAGAACATGGGCAACTGGGACCACCATCCCGACAGAATTTACTACTACCAGTGTGAGCTCTTCAACCACACGTTGGAAGTTCTGACGCCGTCGCTGAAGCCGCTGCCGCCGACATGGTACCGGCCATTGCCATGCTACTGGCAGGCACAGAAGATTCTCTTGTCAATGTCGGTTAGCCTCGATAGACAGCTCCAGGTGAACAGGGCTGGGTTCACAGCGGTCAGGGAAGTGCTAGCTGGTCTTGACAAGAATCAGGCCGAGATACATAACTCAAACCGACACATGCCGAATTGGCCTCCCTACCTGGAAACTAGGGACGGCATCGACGAAATGGTGGATCCGGAAGACAATTGGAGTCGGTCTGTGTCCGCAGGAGCCTTACAGCAGGAAGCGGGCTTTAACCTGGATAAACGGGATCAAAGCCTGGACATCTTGCAGGGTAGAGCTCCGGATGGCACGCCCACAGTCCAACAGCGTATCATCAGAAAGCTACATCGGAATACGGGGCCATGGGAATCTACCATTATGGCTACTCGCAACGCCGAGGAAGCTTGGGCCAGGTTTTTAAACCCGCCAGAACCAGGGCTTTGTCCTGGGGTACACGAGTACAGGGCCATGTTCACAAAACTATGCCTTCGCGACGCTGATCCGGCCATGGGGCTGCAGCCGGGGGATCGCGCCTTTAATTTCGAAGTCAAGCAGGACCCCAATCTGTCCGAATTTGCCAAATCTCGCATGCAACCCCCGAGCGTCGAGGAGCTCTACTTCCAAATGCGCAAGGCGGGCATTCGCCCGTCGGGGGGATGCCTCGATGTGCTCGTGGCCAACGCAAAAAGTTTGCAGAGGGCCCACGAGTACCTGCGAGATAGTTCCGAAGTAGTTTGGCCGTTGATGATGTCTCACTTCGGGGGCTCGCGCGTGAAGTACCTGATGCAGATCCGCAAGCCCCTTGTTGCCGCCTACGTCAAGGTCATATCTAATATCGAGAGCAAGCCCGGGCGAGAGCTGCTGAGGGCGATACGGATATGTGAGAAGCGTTTCGAACACGATCAAAGCGGCCATGCATGGCCGTCGTATGCATGGGGCATTATACTGAAGGCCTTCAGTGCGAAGTCTAGGAGTCTGAGGCGGTTCGGGAAAGACCTGACGGAGCAGCTCCGGGCCTACCATCTAGTTGTCGAGAAGATCGAGGATATGTCCCCGATCCGACTACCAACTTTGGTTCAGTTCGGCAAATGTCTGCGTAAGGGGGCGGGGCGCGCACTGGGGGAACACCTCAACGACTTGACATTGCATGCCAGGGCGGCAGACAGTCCGCTGAGGTTCCTGTACGACGTGGAAGCTCGCGAACCACTCGCCAAGAAAATGCACGGCTCTGACCTTGAGAAATCGTGGCTGCACTTTATCCGTCTCGGAACCCAGCGCATGAAGAATATGGTCCAGGGGACCATCGACCGTGAAGCAGTTGTCAATCGCGCGTTCAGCACACACGGTATGGTGACACTCGAGCGGATGTCTACGCGTGGGGATCCTGCTCGTGCCACGGAAGCGTACGAGGTCATGGAAACGTGGGCGTTTCTGGGCGAGTTTGAAGAGATGGCGTCACTCCTGGAATGGCTGGTGAAAGAATGGGACAACGCCGACCTGCTGGAGGAACTTCAGGAGTACGAGGAGATACCGGGGACAGCCGACTTCCACGACACGCTCTGCCTGTTCCGCAAGTACGCCGAACCTATGCTCTCAGAGGAACGGGTGGAAAGGCTGCGGCAGTCGATCAGCGAGGCGCAGGTCGTCTGGACGTGGCCGGACGATGAGATGGTGGCGGCGTTTTACGACGCACAGGTCGATCCGTCGTACCGCCATCTAGACTATGTGCTGGAGTGGACGCGGTACCGCCAGGCGCTGGACCGGGGAGAAGACCCGGCGACCCTGGTGCGGCCACCAAAGTGGCACGATCAGTCATGGGACAAGCCTAGGGGGTCTTTGCGGCAGAGTGAGCCGTGGTGACATGGCTCCTGCTCAGAAAATGCATGTGGTCGGTGTATAATTTCATCTGGGGGATAAAATCTGTATAACATTGGGTGGTGTACTGGCAGCGAGGGCGGATGTTTTGACAGCAGGATACCCTGGCATATATTCATAGATGGCACAAAGGCGTTTTGTAGTAGTAGTACTATATGTGTATAACAGCATAAGATGATTGAATAACGGAGAATTGTACACAAGTGCCGGCGCACTGCACGAAGCAGATGCATGCATGAACTGCTGTCGAAAAAGTAATGCGAGTAATATGGATGAGGTTGGGCACAAATTAACGTTCCCGGCGCTTGTGTTTGAGATGGACGGGCGGCTACGGGCGGCTAACGTCTCTTGTAAAGTGCTACCTCAAGGAATCAGGTACGTGCGTATCCGTACTTCAGGTATGTTGGTCCTCGTTATGGATCGCCTGCCGGAGCCATGGGAGTCTCGACCGGTCAGCGCCGAGGCCACGAGAGAAGACAAATTTGCAGATAGGATTCCAGTCGAACCAGCAGGAACAAATCTGAAAAGCCCAGGAGACCGGGAGAACAAAGACGGGTCGAGGGCGAGGCAGCTTTGTACTCGTAGGCTTTGTATGGTGGGAGGTGCACGGGCGGCTACGTCGTACACAGCTAGAGGTGCAGGTGGGAGGAGTGGGACAACCTTGATTGGCCAGCAGCGCCTGTGGGCTCCGACGGCCCCCAGAGGCAAGCGGCTCCTGCTCTATGCACCAGACCTTCCCTGAGCCTCCCGCTGCCAATGACGAGACAGCACGCGCATCGGCGACGAAACCGCCATCGCCATTGTGGCCTGCGGGTCTCGTGATGCGGTCGCGCAATCTCCTCCTCTCCTTCAGGCCCCCTGCGACCAGCCGGGAGTTGCGACGACTTGCTTGGACGTCGGCGGCTGGCGAGGGACAAGTGTCCCGGGGTTGGAGGGGTTGGAGGGCTTCAAGCCATACAAAGTGACTGCTGCTGCTGCTGCTGCTCGTCAGTGTTTCGAAGAGAAGCAAGAAAAGTCCAAAGCTGGGTGCATTCGCGGTCTCTCACGTCTTCTACGTCGTTTCCTTACCTCGTCTCTTTCTTTTCTCTCTATCTGTCTTTCCTCTCTGTCTTGCCTCTCTTTCCTCATTGTTGTCTATTTTCGTCACTCTTGTCGATCTTCCTCTCTCTGCGTTTCTTCTCCCTCGCTCTGTGTGTGTCCGTGTGTGTTCACCAGCTGCCTCTCATTGTCTCTTCGTTTCGGCTTCATTCCATCCTTGCATTAATTAACTGTTCTCTGGACTCGGCCGTCGTCTGGCACGAACCGCTTCGTTCGAGAGCTCGACGCCCTTCACTCTCGCTTCAGTATATCCCATCTTCAGCACCAGCGTGAACAAACGATATCCGCCGTTGATCTTTTCTGCATTCGATACTTGAACCGCAAGCCGCGAACAAATAGCAAACATCCTCTGGTACCAAGATGCGATGCAATATCCCGCTGTGGGCGGCCGCGTACCTTCTTTTTGCCCAGCCCATCAAGGCTGGTCCTCTCAACTGGGCTGCCAGAATGCAAGTCTCCTATGTATTCTATATCTCCTACTACATGGACTAACCGTCATTTCAGAATACCAAAAGCTGAAATTAATACTATCAATCCTCGGGCGGATGCCCAGGACGATAGGTATGGCCCCTTTTATTCACGCGCTTACATTGGGGTCCCTTCCAGCTCACCGTCTTACAGTTCACAACCGCCGGTCACGACTCCCAGTCCCGAGTTTGCCGACGTGACGGCCAGCGACAACTTCCCGAACTCCCTCCTCCCAAACTATGAGAGTGAGCCTGATAGTAGTGAGAGCGAAAGGTTGACTTCGCTTGACTTTTTTGAAGACACAACAACCGTCCCTCCAGCACCGACGTCGTCGTCGTCATCGTCGGTGGTCGAGACGCCAACTCCCGACCCGGCCCCTCCTGCTCCGGCTCCGACAACTGCCACCATTCCCGAGCGGCCGAGCGAACTTCCGACCATCATCATTCCGGAACCGAGCTCCTCGAGTGTGGTCCAGACGACTCTGTCCAGCGTCGTGACGCCTTCTAGCGTTGCGCCTTCGCCCAGCGTCGAGACACCGTCCAGCGTTGCGCCTTCGCCCAGCGTCGAGACACCGTCCAGCGTTGCGCCTTCGCCCAGCGTCGTGACGCCTTCTAGCGTTGCGCCTTCGCCCAGCGTCGAGACACCGTCCAGCGTTGCGCCTTCGCCCA